>WWET01002426.1:189221-216185 GCA_011038615.1 Limnodynastes dumerilii
CTTTCCCTAGACCTGCTCTTATTATTGTTGGGGATCAGGAAGAATTCAAATTGGAGGCTATTCTGGATGCTAAGAGAGTCCAGGGTCAAACTCATTAACTTGTACCATGGAAGGGATATGGACTGGTTAAAAGATCTTGGGTGCCTGCAAGAAATCTCCATGCTGAAAAATTACAGGGGAGGGGACTGTTACATGCCACTGTGCTATGCCACTCTGCTATGCCACTGTGCCTCCACTCTCCAGTTCAGTCCACTCCCACATGCCGTCACGGACTTGCGATGACATGCCGCAGCCATTCAGATGTCCTCATGTTTGAAGACAGCCAATCATAGGTGGTGAGCTGGTAAGCTGCTGGCCAATCCCTGGTCAGCATCCTCTATATCAGGGCCAGCAGTGTCAGTCTAACCTTGCTGGTTTTAGCGTATGCTACATTCTACCAGCTTCCTTATCTAGCAGTATTGCTGTGTTCTGTTCCAGTCAGTTCCATCCTGTCCAGACTTCTTTCTTGTCCTCTTCCCAGCATCCACTCCTGCCCTGCCTTATCCTCCTCTTGTCTGTACTGTTTCCTGTACCTATCTGTGCTATACCATCTGGCACTAGTATGAGTGTACCATCTCCTCACATCTGTACCTTTCTGTGCTATACCATCTGGCACTAGTATGAGCGCGCCATCTCCTCACATCTGCACCTTTCTGTGCTATACCATCTGGCAGAAGAGTGAGCATACCATCTCCTCACATCTGTACCTTTCTGTGCTATACCCTCTGGCAGAAGAGTGAGCATACCATCTCCTCACATCTGTACCTTTCTGTGCTATACCATCTGGCAGAAGAGTGAGCATACTATCTCCTCACATATGTACCTTTCTGTGCTATACCATCTGGCATTAATCTCATTGCTGTAAGCCGTGTCAACCTTCTTCAGCCTCTATTCACCTACCAACGGAGGTTCCTATCAGCTACCAGGTCTGTTGTTAAGGGCCACAACATGCTAGGTGTCCTGCAGCCCAGCCTATCCCCATCATCAGGGGCTTTAGTGATGACCAGGCCCTAGTTACACTCCACATTTTGGCTAGCTGTTCTCATGGGTAGCATAACAAATAATAGAAAAACCATTGTGAGGAATCAAAGGTATAGCAAAGAACAGTGTCAGAGCTTGGCATCATCACACCTCTATAAAAATTTAAGAGGGGGGTCTGATGATGGCTTCTCCGTCCTTTGCTGTTCTCTGCACTGCTTTCAAGATAATGGGCTGGATCCAGACCCTGTTAAGTGCATGAACTTAGTTACACCTGGGCTAAACCATGTTGATTTCAGGGGAGTCATATTTCATCTGTATTAGAGTTGAGAGGTGATGTTTCCTATCCCAAGTCTAAATAACAGTGTGATAGTAAAGCTGGTCAGTATCTGTGTGCAGTAAGCAATTCAAAGATATATCCCTGCATGCAAAGAATACAATTAACTTGACTCCCCCTAAAATCAACATGGTTTAGCCCAGGTGTAACTAAGTTCATGCATTTAACAAGGTCTTGATCCAGCCCAATGTGGTAAACATCTTTCAGATTTAAGATACTCTACAAATGTGAATTGTTTCAGATATTTAGTCAATATAAAAAAATAAATAAACAAAAAATATTTTCTTATACTTTAAATTGAACTTTCTATTATTATTATTATCGGAAAAGTTTCTATTTTCCAAAAAGAAAATGTATTTTGCACCATGGAAAGTTCTTTAAACTATTTTTTTATTCTATATTTTGTGTCTGCCTTTTCAACAAATGACCCTTCCAAAAGAGGTTCTGGAATGAGTTTACAAGTGGGCATTCTCCCTTAGATAACTCACAATATAGTTGTTCCCACTCTCTGTGTACTCACAGAGACTTTTTGAGCACATAATATGGAAAACATAAGGCAGCCCCTGGCTATTGTTAGTCTTTCCACGTATGTAGGAGTAGCTACAACTAGAATGTAAAAATGTCTGCAAAGAGCAGCCTTATGCTAACAGATCCCTTTGAATGTTTTGCGTGGGTGTGCAAAACTTTATCCTAAATAGGGAGTAAAATGCAATAAAATATTTGTTTAGAGTATTAAATAAAAAGAAAATAAATGAATGTGTTCAATTTAAAAGTAAATAAACAGTAACCGTAGAACTAGAAAAAAGTAGTGTATACTGAAATAAGTTGTTTTTTTAAATCCACTTTATTTTTTGTATGTTATGCACGAAGCTTAAACAGATTCACTTCTGTAAATAGACAGTTTACAGATTTAAATTTTGACAGTATAATTTGGTTATTGTCAGAATCGAAGAGTTGATTGGTATCATAAATATGTTTATGCACAGCTATCACTCCACTACCAAGTAGCTATGATGGTAAATTTCACTTTATGAGTCAACCTTTTCAGAAGTAGCCATTTAAGGTCCAAAGTTTATTATGCAATGTTGTATCAGTCTGAAATTGTGTCCTTGTATATATTTGTCTGGCTTTAGAAGTACAATCACTTAAAAATCAATTTTATGAAATTAAATTAAAACAGCATCAGAAAGAATGACAGCTGAAGCAAAATATGAGCTACTCTAAACAGGTCTGAAGAGCTGAATTAAGTATTGAATTGTATCCGCTTAACTACTTCCCAGCAGAACTGGTAGGTATAGTGTAAAACAGAAAAAAACAAAAATATAACGTTGTATCTGGCCATGTTCTTATGGAACCTCATTTCTGTATTTTTCTGATTTTACTTTTTACTGTTGGTTGGGGGTTTTCATATACGAAGGTTGATGTTGATACCAACTGTGACTTCTATTTTTACATTTACTGCTTAAAAGTAATCTTCAAAGGCATGCACAATGATGAGTCAAATGATGTTCACGATAATGTTGATAATAACGGCTTATGCTATTTCGAAGCAGGTGTTCTGAGATAACCTAATCAGACATACACTTACAATGTTATCACTTTGGTGCCTGTGTTTAAACATATCCTCTGCTTGCCCTGCCATTGCTGTAGATCTTATGTTCTCCTTCCTACTAACCTCCACATTTAGAATTGTGCAGGGATATTGTAAAAGAAAGGTTAACATACAGAACACTTTAACATTGTTTACACCTAGGTTCTGTCCTTCAAAATGAGTATGCAGCAGGTAGGTTTTGGTTCTAATGTGTTCCATATATTTACTGGAGGATTATAAGAGTAACTGAGTTGCAGGACAGCCAATGGGGTAGGAATAAAAGATTTGTTGCTCATCTGTCTGGACGTTATTGTGGAAGTGTAGGAACACAGAGCAGATGTGTAGAAAGAGACAAGTAGAGGACTATGAAAGTATTCTAGAGCAACAAAAAAGAGGAAGAGGAGCAGAGCAGAAATGTGAAGGATGCACACACTGAAGGATGTAGGAGAGTGGCAGTCCATTCAAACAAACTCTTATGACTGGTGTCAAGGAGAAAAAATTGATGAGTGTTAAAAGTGAAAGATACTTTTACATTTTTCATATAGATTTAGAAAAAAGAGATTTCATGGTTCTTGTGTCCTTAAAGTAAGTAACATCGGTGACTTTGAATGACTTTGCATGAACTTTTAGGAACTATTATCCATATACTAAAGCACAGAAGAGTCTTGTACAGTGTCAAATTTGTGCAGTCCCAATCATCAACTTTGAGGAAAATGGCTATTTTCTTCATATTTCTTCTTTTTAATCATCATCTTATTCTTCTTCCTCTTCCTCTTCTTCTTCTCTCTCTTTCTCTCTCTCTCTCTCTCTGTCTCTCTCCCTCTCCTCCCTTTCTCCTGGTTAAATAGCCCCATAAATTAGGGTTACTACTCATATACACTGTATATACATTGATATATATATTGTATATATATTGATCATACATGATTTGTGTTACAGTAATTAATTCACATTTACCATAACCCATAACACAGAAATTCTTTAAAGGTGCACCAAGTAATACAAAGGTGCATCTATAATGACTTATGATGTGACCAAAGGAGAAGAAGAAAATGACTTTGGCACTTAGTACATATGATTATAGCTTCTAGTCCTGCAGGGATCAGCGTAATGTTTCTGAAAATCAATGCCTAAACTCCAAGAAAAAGAATTAATCTCCAAATAGATTAAATAAAGTCTTTGGGAATCAATGATTAATTTACAACTGCAGAGAAATTTGTTTCAAACAGATTAAACAAGACTTTTGTGTGATTACAAATTCATTGCCCAGGAATTTTTTTGCATTCATGGGAATTTGAATATTTGCAAATTCTTGATTTACAGTTGTATTACAGGGATATATATACACTTAATTGGTAAGACGTATTTAAAAAAAACTGCCTAGAAGAGATTGTTATAATGTAAGAGATCATGTTAGGGAAGGTGACTCTTCCTCATTATTACAGAGGCTTTGTCATGTAAAGTACACATCCCTGGAGACACTTATTCTGAATGGTTTGCTATTTAGTTTAAAGTTTAAAAGAACAGGCTCTGTGTTGCATTTCAAAAGCCATATTAGTGGTTTCTTTTTTCCCTGATGTCCCCTTATATACTCTTCCAATATTCTCTTGATCTTCCAAACTAATTACATATTACATATTACCAGATCCAAATCTCAGCTCCCGATGTCAGATCTCCGCTGCATACTAAACTCTGTATGGGGGAATGGTGGCCACTCCCCTCACTCATACAGAGTTACGCTCCCAAGCAACTACCTTAACACTTCTGCATAGTGTCTAAATAAAATGCGGAAATATGGATTGTACATAAGAGCTGAAGCCAGACTCCCGAAATGTGGGCAGTTCTCCTGGTATTTCGGGAGAGTTGGCAAAGTTCCCGCAAGCCCTGACAAGCTTTGAATATCTATTGTAATCCCTAAAGTTACAAGGGATGGGTGTGGCTTGATAATGTCATCAAGCCCCGCCCACCCCATGAAAAACTAGAGATTACATGAATGATCGACAGGGGGCTGGTCTTAATGACGCAATTTACATAAATTGAATCATTGAGCCCTGCCCCCTTGCAGTAATCTATGGCTTCCCTCTGGGTTCCCCCGGAAGGAAGCTTTAAAAAGTTGGCAACCCTGCAATAAAATTGCATGTAATAGTATGTGGATATCCTTTCTGACACACTTGTATTAGTTGCTCCTCCTCCATTTGATATGGCTCACAGTTGATGCTATATCTCTCAGGGTTTTCTATGAATTATTCTGATGTTACACACCAAAGACATATTTGTAAACAGTGCTTCTATAATGGGGATATACTCAGTCTAACTGCAGAAGTCTAGCCTAGCCAGGTAGATATTGGTGTGGGATCTCTTATTGATTTGGCATCACAGCTGGGCATAAAAAGGAATGGGGGCACTATAGTGGAGCATGTGATGAAATTAGAGATTTTTGCAGTTTTACTGCAATGGAGGAATCTTTTTTATTTATAATTTTTAATTTTTTAATGTATAAATTTTCTGTGAGTGCCAGCAGCTTTTTTCACACAAAAATAGCACATTAACCCAATTAACACTAGTAAAGCGCCTATGTCCATGTGATAAGTAGTATAAGATTTTAAGCTTGGATGTAAGGGTATTATGGGTAACCCTTCTGCCTGTGTTCAGATATGTGTGCACAGATGGGACTCTGAGTTGATAGCTAATGCAACTTTTACTACCAGTGATTTATCCTTCA
This sequence comes from Limnodynastes dumerilii, assembly GCA_011038615.1. Classification (NCBI taxonomy): domain Eukaryota; kingdom Metazoa; phylum Chordata; class Amphibia; order Anura; family Limnodynastidae; genus Limnodynastes; species Limnodynastes dumerilii. The sequence goes on from WWET01002426.1 coordinate 194,889, forward strand.
ATTATAGGCAGCTACAAATACACTTATCTGCTTAATTAGTCACATTGGTCATTATAGATAATTGTATTTCAGCAAGTAACTTTTGTTAACCCTCACCATGTATAAATTGGATTATTATTATTACATCTAAATGAGTTGAGAAAACATACTGCACAGCTATTATTGAAGCTGGTGGACTTGTTTATGTAACACAAAAGAAGCTGGGCATTTAGCACTGCAGCTGATCCCTGAAAGAGATCTTAGCCTAATACGGGTCTCCTGATTGGCAATCTGCTCCTAGCTCTTACACTCATGGTAGGGCAGCCATGCTGTGTGTTACTATAGTTTATTTTGACAAAACTTGTCACCACATCTGGAGTGAGCTTACCTCTGATAGAGACACTAAGTATATAAGCAATAAAATGGTTTATTTGACATAAATCAATAATAAAGCACTTCATTTGATGATACAGCAAGAGTATAGCTTCAAATACATATCTATTTGGTTAATAGTGGCCTCTTTTGTTTAATAATTCAATAATGTTTTTGCACATATTTACAAACAGAAACTACATTAGATTAAACTTTGTATAAAAGCAAACCTAAAATAAGTCATAATGAAGCATGGTGCGGAAGTATTAAATGTATTTTGGTGATTAATGAGTGCAAAATAACATTATAAGAAAGAAACAGAAAAATAGTATATGAGCATGAATAAAATGATGTAAACATTGTGCTAACCATTATGCCCTTATTAATGTAAATATAACCTTCATTTTCACTTCAATGTTAGGAGATAGTAGTGCTGTAAATATATTAAGAGACCCTCTAGATTTACTAATTATGTTATAAGTCAATATGCCTCAAGGTTTATTGAATATGCTTCTACTGTGTGTTCCCAGTTGTAGCAGGTATACCATTTTCCGTCAATTATTGTGGCATTGACCTGCTATTACTTTGATATTTAAATGTCCAGTAGAAGAAGATAATGGCTGTGGATGGGTGAAGGCATCAATAAACAAACATATTGTTAGAATTACTAAATTGTGGAAAAGGAAAATGGAGAGTAAAGCAAGCCTTAAGGGATGAATGGGAGCCTTTGATGCGTTCTGACCAGGACGGGGGGGGGGGCTACTTGCCTTTGCCCGCTCTTACTGGACATTGACGATGTCCCTCCAACCCCTCCCTCCCTCTACATGCCCCCTCGGGGTGAAAGCCCTGGACTGATCTGAATAGGATATGCCTGTGTTCTGTCCAGTTCTGAGCATGTGCAGTAGCAAATCACGCAGAGAAACATGCCGGCTGGAGTACGCCCAGATCTGGATAATAGTTAAATTCCGCCCAGCTGACATTGTGCTATAATGTTGTTTTCTGATCCTTGTCTATGGTTAATACCAGTAAAAAGTCTTATTGCAGGATGGATGGCAATATTGTACACCATCAATGGTAATGTGTATACTGTAACATACTGATATGGTAACAGTCTACTGAATATGCAAACACTATTCTCTATTACTGCTAATACATGAAGAAAAATGTGCAAAGTGTAATTTCCATGTATGGCCATAAACAAACAAAAAGTATATTTGCTATGCCTAATATATTTGTGCATAACCTTACAACAAATGTCCATTTAGTAAAGCTTTATTATCCAGCCCTGGCTTTTCTATTTACATTGTCTGACAGATTCTTTGGTGCAGTCTGAAAAGACAAATTTGTTGAACAATTCTGGCCAGGGTCACTATTTGATTGCTGACCTGGAGTTACTTGGCAGGTGGGTATGACAGAAAGTGAATGGATCAGGGAAGAAAAGAATAGTTGAGTGACACAGAATCAACTTTTCACAGAAGCAAGAACCAAAGTAATGTTTGCCATTTGGAAGATTGCATTTACTTAGAAAAGTCAATGCGGTTGTTTGCAAATTAATGCGTAGAAACAAGGATTTACAATTTTTCACATGAGAGATCAGAGCTATGTCATGTCAAATATCCATTTAAAATGGCGAGCTACCGTATTTTTAATAAAGAACCTGGGACTCATATGCAGTGATATCTCTACCTGGGGTGCCACTCCAAGGGCCAGATTTAATAAGCTGCAGGAATGGGAAAGTGGAGATGTTGCCCATAGCAACCAGCCTACTAAGCAATAACAAAGCCTACTAAGCAATAACAAAAAAGCATTACAACAAACAGACCGATCATAAGAGACAATAAGTAATTGTGTGATTGCTTTGTACAGTAAAACCAATATAATAATTCTACTCACCGCAGCCCTATTTAATTTGATTTAATATATACTGTATGTTTGCCATATAATACTTTATATAAAGATGTAATAATGATGGGCCTGATCCTGACATAATAATGATAGCTAATTTATGCATGCTGCATGGTTGTGGGGATGCACTGCGCATGTGCGTGGCAGATGTTACGTATCGTAACTCTGATTGTACTTAGCTTGTACCTTTAAATTATACAGTATGGGCTGGGTTAGGCAATTACGTACGCCAAGGCGCTAAGTACCACCAGAGATATGCAAGGAAAAATTAAGGTAAGGTTCTGAACACATAAGTCAGTTACGTACATGAGGGTGGAGTGCCAGGGGAGTCCTTAGTAGTGTGTAACTTAGGTACGCTTGTGTACATAAAATGATCTTAAGTCTGGATCAAGCTCAATGTACTTAATGGGGCATAGGTCACCGCTGAGAACGGCCCCTTCAAATGGTCGTTCTCTAACAGCCAGTTCTGAACTGACTGGAAAATCTATGCTTTTGCCTTTGAAGATGCAAAGCAATCGATCCCCACCAGACCAATGATGCTGTGCCAAAATGTGTTTATCTATCTATTCCCAACCCTTATCCTAATCATTACTCTAACCCCCAATCCATTACCCTGACACTAACCCTCTCTTCCCCACGGCCTGACCTTAACCCTCCCTTCTCTGCAGCCTCATCCTAACTTCCCCACAGCCTGAACCTAAGACTCCCCTACCAACAGCATGGCCCTAAGACCCCCCTCCCTGTAGCCTAATCTTAACTCTCCCCTCGCCGCAGACTAATCCTAAATCTCCCCTCTTCGCAGCCTAACCATAACACTCAGGGACCCACAGGCTGCCCCTAAACCTCCCCTTTCATGACCTTAACCCTAACAGGTTACTCACCTCTCCTTGGGGTCTACAGCGGGTTCCTGAGGGCAGCTTCCAAAAAATAAATGGGTAAGTTTGTCGATTGGCTTTACATGTCTCTATGCAGTAGGAACATTAACACCAGAGGAATCACTCATTTCTCCAGTGCTGGGCTCACCATCTTCAAATCTTGCTGTCCCAGAACAAAGAAAATCTGATGTTGATGATATGGTATGGTGTGTGGGTCGACGGTCAGAACAGCCATTTTTGCTCCTGTCCCACCGAGGACAAGAAGTTGGCCATCCCCATAACGAATCCATGGCAGCGAGTGGTGAGTATTTATCCAACCTATTTACTAATCTTCACTATAACCCTCCCCTTACCTTACCCTAACATTAATTCTCTCTTCCCCGCAGACCGAAAGACTCCCTTGCTCGCTGCCTGGCCCTATGACTCCCTTCCCCACAGCCTGACCCTAAGACTCCCCTCCCTGCAGCCTTATCCTAAGACTTCCCTCCCCACAGCCTAACCCTAAAATGCCCTAGGTCTTTCATTATACCTGTGGACGGTGGGGAGCAGGGTAATGTGTGAACACATTGGGGTCTATTTACTTACCTTATCGTTTTTAAAATAGCGTTGCTGATCCAGGTTCACTTCTCCTCACAGCGAGCTTAGCAGCTTCGTTCATTTAACTTACTAATACTTACCCCTCCAGTAAGGTCCCGTGATTATCTGTGAGGTTATTGCAGGACCTTTCATTGATACAAAGTATGAATGAAGTCCTGCGCATGCGCATAGACTCCTTTGCGGGACTTCAAAAAGTTTTCATTTTTTTCTTTATTTCTTTATTTTTATTAATATGATAATATATTTATTTATTTATTTTTATTAATATGATAATATATTTATTTATTTTTTTATATTAAAAATTTTATGAAAACATTTTTATTAATTTTTCCCCCCTAATATATGCTGATTGAATTGGACGATTTGTGGAATATTTCACATGATTATATGTTTACATTGATTTGTTTTTAATTATATTAATACATTTGGGTGTTTTATCTTTGTAATTGTTTGGAAAATTTACCATATCATTGCAACAAGTTAATTAGATATAGGTGTGTGCATTGAGAAGTGGTTACCTTGAGCCTTCTTTAGGCTCTTCTGTATTAGTTTTGTCTAGTCTTAGGGTTAGGCTTCAGGGAGAAATGGAGCATAGAATGGGAGTCTTAGGGTTAGACTGGGGGGAGGGGATGGAGCATAGAATGGGAATCTTAGGGTTAGGCTGTAGGGAGGGGGTGGATCCTAGAAGGGGAGTCGTATGGTTAGGCTTCGGGGAGAGATTGATTCAGAGAAGGATTACTGCTGGGTATCTTCAATTCCATGTATTCAGCAGGCCAGGAACAGTTGCTGGTGTAAAATGGCTGTTCTCGGTGGTAAACCACACCACTGTTGAAAGTGTATTAGAAAATGTAAACAAAATTTAACAAAAGCAAATAAAAAAAGATGTCATTATTTTTATGTTAATTACACATATTTTATTTTATTATTATTTTTAAATTTAATTGCAAGCACAATGTAACTGGGAATACTATCATTTTTGTTTGCCCTGACGATATGTCATGAACTTAGACATGACTTCTTGCAAATGCAAGTATTTTATTGTGTGTCATTTGAACCCCACTCTAACAACCAGCATGGATTTTCCTGTAACACTCTAGAGCAGCATTTCCCAATTTATGCACTGCGGCTGCCTGTAATGCCGCAGTGCTCTCACCCAAGTCATCTGTAGCCTACTAAAGCCAACTTGACTGGCTTGATACAGTAAGCAAGGGGATACAGTGCAAGTGGGGGAGAGGGGGCGGCCTCCCTACTCTCCATTCCGCATCTCCCATCTCCCACTGAACCTGGATGGACAACACTGTTAAACTGTAAGACTGCTAGCATATCCTATTTCCTAAGGACTGGGTAATTGTCTACACTAATATCATCAAATGTAGTGTGACCTGGAACTTCCCTTGTAACTCCTATCTTGTCAGTTAAAATACTGAATTACTGTGTTTTTGCTACATTTGATGGATGGTTTGATGGCTGCTTAGCGGTATTATATGAACACGGGCGGTTTTCTTATATATCTGGCTTTCTCTAATTTAATTGTTCTTAGTGTGTGTTTACTTATTTATCACATTGATATTATTAGATTTATTCTTATCTTTTCTGACCATTGGTATTTATTCCATCTTTGTTACAAGACTATATAATCATTTATATATACAAATTATGTTCACATTATAGTGCTGTTTACAATTTTTTCTTATAAATTTAAAACTACCATTTCATACCTATTGGGATGTTCGGACCCCATTTGATCACTGGGGGTTTCACTTCAGCTAATGTTGCTATTGCAATGTTCATTAACATTACGAAACGGTGTATGAAAGCTGGTAACATTCTGTAATAGGACTGTAGTGTTCCTAATCTATCTACAACATGTATACAACATTATTGAATACAATTATGATCTCTTCACTATACAGAGTATTTTCTCATGTGATAAGGATGTCATTTATTGCTTGCTAGATTGTTTTCCAATATAAATACCCCTGTGTGATTTTAATCATTGCAACTTAGCAAATGTTTTAGATATTTTTGTGTTTTTTTTCTTTTTCTGTATGTTTATTAAAAGATTTATTATGTTTTCATTTCTGCTAATGTGAATTCTCAGTTACGAAAAAACACACTATCTATCTAAGCACAGCTGCCTAATTTGTGGTTTGGTTTTTATTAAAATGACCGTAGTTTAGCAACAAAAATGATAAAAAAATATATACATATGAAATAGAGTAAATAAAGACTAAAGTCTATTAATAATAACAATAATACTAATAATACCCAATATACTCTTTATTATGTCAGTTATTGTTACGTTGATTCTACCTATAATATAGTTCTGGAAAGTGATGCTATAAATGACCACAGTTTGGACCCTTATTCTTGTTTGCTTTTGCTCAAGCTCACAGTGGGGTTTAGACTTATTGTAACTGTGCCAATAATCTTGTGGGCTTATTTAAAGCTACGGTCATTGCATATGCTGTTAATGTTGGAGTTATAGGACTAGATTCACACTTAAGTGTGATAGTCATTGGTGCAGATAAGCATGTATCCACACCTAAGTGGTCTGTTACTTCCCACGTCTTGCCTCTGTTTTTAGGTGTACGTATGAGTGCTATAGGTTACCTTAAATTTCTGTGCATATTTTCACCATTAAGTAGAGAAAATACACACAGACATTTGCCAGATCTCCCTCCCTGACTAATTTAAATGCCTCCCTCCACCCACTTCTCCTGCTCTGTCATGCCTCCTCTGAGATAAACTTTGTGCGGCCTTTAATGAATCTACACGCTTTACTACGTAGATTGCATAGTCTGTATGACTACACATGCGGAGTAGCTAAGTACTTAAAAATACGCACCTATAAAGCCGCAGCTTCATAGATGTAATCAGGGCCATAATTTCCAACTTATAAAGACTGTGCAGAGGCAATCGTATCCCATGTGACGTGATGTTTCACTGTGTGATTTTGTGGACTGAAGAGCACGCAGTCACGATTCAATCAGATCAGAGTGCAACTCAAGCTGCAGTTTGCATTCTGACAGGAAATGTCATGGGTCAAAGGGATGGAGGGTTTGCCCAAGCAAGTGCACCTAATCCAAAACTGAACACACATGTAAAGAGCACTGTTTATGACAAAACACTTGCACCTGCTACAGCTCATGTCTAAGTCCAGGGGACTAACCTTCTGCAACGTTTCAGACCCTTCCATTAGGATGTGACACTTTTAATACATTGCAAGGTGACAGAAATTGCTGTCAATGTATTGTGCATGTGTTCACTCATTTATACATGCAGTAAAAAAAAAATATATATATATTTTTTACTAAAATGCAAAAAAAATTGTTAATCAGAACTTCTATTTACACTCAGTACACTGTACAACCTTACACTTGCACAATGTATTTAGGCACATAGCTGTAATGCGCTTGCTTGCTATGCACCCATAAACTACATGCCGTAACTACTTATTATAATACAGAGTGCCGATGTGTGCGCTTTTGGATCCCATGCAGCCCGCCACACTTTTTAGAATGTATTTACGGCATGCAAAAAGAATGTTATCGCCCTCATCTGAAAAAGAGTTGTTAGAGGGTTTATAACAATTCTCCTTCACATTGGCTATGAGAGTATCTCTATCTAGCAAAACTTTTTGCTTCCTCCTCTATAGATATGGGATAACCCCGTTTGGCAAAGTCCATGGACATCAAGTTGACTTGCAGTTCAAAATCTTGTAAGTCAGTGCAATTGCACCTAAGGTGACTCATTTGGCCCTTTGTGATGTTCCGTATCCAAGGTCTGTGATGATCACTGGTAAAATGTAAGTAATGACTAGAATCCACTTTTCCCAAAAGTTTTTTTGATAATTTTATTGTTGACAGTAGAAATAGTAATATCCAGAAAATCCACCGAATCTGTGTGAAAAGAATGGGTGAAATGTAAATTAAAATGATTAGTATTAAGATAACAAAATTTTGAGCAAAACTAGAATAACCATCCCAAATGATATAGAGGTCGTCAATGTAATGGCCATAGAACACCAGATTTTCAGCATTGGGGCCTCCCCAAATGAAGGATTGTTCCAGATCTGCATGTATAAATTGGCAAAGCTTGGTGCAAATCTGGTGCCCATGGCTGTTCAATAATGCTGTAAATAGAACACCCTGTCAAAAAGTATAAAGTAAAAAAGTAAAGTAAAAATAGTGGTGTGTCAAAATAAATAGAATAGAATCCATCAAAAACTCATGTAGTCTTCCAGAGAATTCCATCATGAGACATAAACCTATTAATCCCTTCAGAATCTAAAACATATGGTCTATTAGGAAACGTCTAGAGTGAGAAAACCAAATGTGGATTTCCACTCTATGGAGGTTAATTTACTGATGAGATATAGTGTCTCTGATGTAGGAAGACTATGTGAGTCTGTAAAAAATGATCTACAAAGAAAGAAAGATTAAAAGTTAGAGAACCCCCACCCGAAATAATAGGTCTACCTAGAGGAGCAGTCAGTGATTTATGGATCTTTGGTAAAAGGTATAAAATGGGAATGATGGGTTGACGGATGAAGAAAATTATATTCATCCTTGGAAATTATACTATCCCTAAGAGCCAAATTGAGGTTGTTTTCTAATTCAAAAAGGAATCGAGAGGTGGGATCTCCTAGAAGGATTTGATAAAAGATCTCATCCCACAATTATTTAAAAGCCTCAGCCTTATAGTCCTGCACATTCATAATCACGATGCCCCCATTCCTGGAGTAGGCGTTATCTGTGTGGAGTTTGTATGTTCTGCCCGTGTCTGCGTGAGTTTTCTCTGTTTTCCTCCCACACACCAAAAACATGCTGGTAGATTAATTGACTGCCGACTAAATTAACCCTAGTTATTGTGTTTAGGTATGTATGTGTTAGGGACCTTAGTATGTAACTCCAACAGGGGCAGAGACTAATGTAAATGTCCAATCTTCTCTGTAAAGCACTGCAGACAATTTGTGGTGCTATATAAATAAGCATTAATAATAATGTGGAGAAGATATGGAAGACATTGGCACTAGGGGAAGCATTTGCACAGATGTTTTAATATTGCTTTCCTGCTTATATATGAAAAACATTGAATACATTAGACAGGATTCAATCTTACAAAAGGGGGCATTTTCAATTAATAGGATAAAAAATAAAAATGCCCTCTTTTTGCAAACTTATTCATTTTATGCATACAACATGTTTCAAACAGAGGTGTGGGAGCATGCAATAGGGGGAGGTGTTGTTGAGTATAGGCATGCTTTTTGTACGCTGCCCTATTCAGACTCCCAATTCATCCCCATTTTAAGTGGTAAAGGATCTTAAGGAAAAGCCCTGTCCTCAGCACTCTGTCCAAGAAAAGTGACTGCGCAGAAGGCTGGATCCAGCCTCAGATCAGACATTGGTTTTCTACAATGCGTTCGGATATCTGGATACCGTCCATTATTATTCTTAATTTAAGGATATCTTAAAATGTTATTCTATCACAAAGTCTGTAGTACAACTAAGCCAATCTAACATGCATAAGACAGCCGCTTTTATGAAACTTATCCCAAATTCACTGCTCACATAAGGTGAAATAACCTGCTATTTAAGTGAATTAACATTGGGTTTGTATTGAAAACAAGTATGGTTCAGTGATGCTGTAAAAATCTTGCAATACATGTTATGAGCAAAGAAATATTACAGATCGCAAATCACAAATACTTACATCTTAGCAGAGCATCAATAATAATGTGAAACATCTGCATCTCACAGAAGGATATTATGTATGGATTAATGTACTTAGTACAAGATATGAAGAGTTTTATATCAGTTCAGTATGTTATGAAGATTGCATGGCATGAATTGCTGCCGTTTGTAATTTTATCAATGGTTTACTGAAAATTCTCATAAATTGCCATGATTAAGAAGCAGTGATACATCATATTGATAAGTTATTTGTTATAAGCATTTGCATTTGTCAATTTGATGGCTTGCTAACCAAATAATGGATATTTTTCATCAAATACCATGTTAAATTATACTCCAATAAAGGAACCTGTATTTACTTTTCTTTATATTTTATTATGAATAAAGAACATACAGTATATAGCACATATAACTGAAATGGTAATCAGAAAAACAGACAGTGAAGCTATAGTCTTGATTAATGTGCATTTTGATTATACATTTTATGTCCAGGTAGATAATTTTCTGATAGGACCTTGCTGTCATGTCACAAGTCTCACTAGACTGCCCTTGACATTAATGTCTCTGCTAAGCTTTACGCTAATGAGAAATAGGTGAGTAGAGTAGTTTTCTGGGAATATTTCATACATCATTTTATATGTTAAACCTGCAGGGAATGTTGGAGCATATTAAAGAATCTAAAAATAAATTTAAAGCTATAGTTGTTCTTTCTCCACAGAAAATATGCCTTTTTCTTTATCTGAAGAAATACTGAGAAAAAAAAACAGTATGTAGGAGTACTTTAAACACATATTCTACATATATGATATATATATGAGCATGTAAACACAGAAGTATAAATATGACTCCAAATCTACTGTACAAAAATGGCAAATAAAGACATTACATTCAATACCTAACGAGCCTGTTTTTATATGTTTTTAATATTTCCCTGACATCTTCTCCCACTGTCTTACTATCTTACACTTATTATATTGCTGGTGACAGAGGTGATTACTGATTGCTTTATGTGTGATCCAGTCACCAAGCTTGTCCTAATTAGTTATGGGTTGAGTGATTGCAGAAGGAGCATAGTTCACATGTGGTAGAGGAGATGTTACCCAACTAGATATCCTGCTTCTCCTTCTGGCACCAATCAGCAATCATCATGACAGTCATGTTCAAATTTGATAGCAGTAGAAGTGATCAATATACTTTCCAACTTACGAACTTACAGTATCTAACTGAGATATAAAAGCAGACTGGGGTGTATTTAGAATTTCATAGCATAAAATATACACATTAGTACAGCTCATATGTTAGGATCCAGTCCCATATTCTTTGCATGTGAAATTGCATAATCACAGGTCCACCATATCCAGACTATGGACGAGATCCAATCTCTGGGATCTGAAAATATCTGTGTTTTGCGAAAGCACATTCCCAGGACAGATCCGAATGATCTGGAGCAATTCCGATGGCAGAGTGAGAGGGGTAGCATGGTGGCTCAGTGAGTAGAACTTGAGCCTCACAGCGCTGAGTTTGATTACCAGACTAGGCCTTATCTGTGTGGAGTTTGTATGTTCTCCCCGTGTCTGTGTGGGTTTCTCTGGGTGCTCTGGTTTCCTCCCACATAAAAAAAACATACTGGTAGTTTAATTGATTGCTGACTAAATGAATCCTAGTGTGTGTGTATGTATGTGTTACCTAAGAACCTTAGCATTTAGCTCAAATAGGGGCAGGGACTGATGTGAATGTCTAATGTTTTCTGTAAAGCACTGCAGACAATTTGTGGGAGGGTAGGGAACATAAGTCCATGCGAGCAGAGGGAGACATGTCCCCTCTAACCTCAACGGACACCTGGATGACAAATTGGAAGTGCAGATAGCTAGATTGTAGTGTTCAGAGTTATATAATAGACAGTTAAATAACACTCTTAAGTATTATAATTTCAGCTGCTGCTTTTAGACATATTTTTAAGTAAGCTTTGTTCAGGTTCTCAAGCTTTGTACGTCAATCCCAAAATAAGAACAAAGTTTTGCATCGTGTAATTGTGAAAAGACAGGCTGTATATAGCAAACCTTGAATGGAAAATGAAACAGAATGTACAATAATACAGATTATGTATACATCAAATCACTAACCACATCAAATTGAGCCAGTTAAAAAACCATTCCGTTCAGTGGGGGGAAATAGTATAAAAGAAATACAACAGGGCCCAGGCCAATAAATGTGCAAAAAAAAGGTTTTAGATTTTCAAAATTGGATTAATGAATGTTGATGATGTTGAGCACAGTAGTTAGGAAAGGTTGTGATTTGCAAAATTACTGCCTTTCAAAGGTCCATTGCCTTTATTTTGTTTCTTTGCTATTTTGTCCACTCTATTTAGAAATGATGTATTTGTCACTGTACAGTAATGTAAAAATATGTCACAGTCTATGTTTCCCTGCAGGACCATTGATTACTCTCATTGTGGTAACTTTTTCTCATCCATTTGAATGGACTTCTTTAGCAGTAGATGTAAGAAAGGTTCGATCTAATCTATAAAATAAACCGTGGTTCTTTTTAAGATTAATTTCCATAATAGCTTAATTAAATATTGTGCTACGTGAAAAGGGGAAGAATTGAATACACTACAGGATATTTACTTTCATTATACTTTGCATAATTCTGAAGGTCTTAATTTGTGAAATAAATCGGCCTGTGTTCATGATTAGTACTTGGTCCCCTCTACTTTTCCCGTCCAAGTGAATTTTGTCATCATGTCCCCCAGATCACTCCTTCCCTGGCAGGAATATTGCATGTGTGCACAATAGCAGAATTTATTTATTTACTAATATACAGGTCCTTGCATACAATAAATATTTTATGTAATATGAGTCCAAGGACTAGATTTACTAAACTGCAGAAAAGGAAATGTGGATAGGTTGCCCATAGCAACCAATGAGATTCTATATCTATATATCTATCTTTCCTATTACATATTAGAGAATGTCAGCTAGAATCTGATTGGTTGCTATGGAAAACATTTCCACTTTTCCTTTTCTGTGGTTTAGTAAATATAGTCCCTTGTGTTTTAAATTAAGATTATTACACTTATGTTTATAAATATATATTTGTAGGTCTCAATTAATTAATTTTTTGCTGCACTAAAGCTTGACATTAATGCTGCACTAAAGTTAAAAACATAAAAATATAAAAGCATACAGAAGCCTAAAAATGGATATGTATACTGAAAAATGTATATCAATATCGGAAATAGTCTATTTAAGTCACACAATCATGTTTTTTCATAGAAAAAAACATTAAATAATAATGCAGATTAAATCAATCATAAATGTAAGGTTAATACCCTTGTTAAAAAATTTCATTACGAAATAAGCTTAGGGTAAAGCCAGAACAGGCATACAAAAGCAGATCCTAGAACATGACCCCTTCTTTAGGTACAAAATGTGCTTCCAACTCATCTAGCTTTAATTAATGAACTCATGTCTGTGTTATGTTTTCAGCAACAAAGGTGGTTACCATAGTAACTGACAGTTGCAGAAGCTCAAAAGCAGAGTATTTTGTACCTAATGGAATGGGTCATATTGGAGGGTCTGCAAAGGCATGTTACCGCTCTCCCCAGATAGAACCCCTTTATTAAAAATCAGAACCACTCCACCTCCACCAAATAATATAAAATGTGTCTTCTTGTTAAAAATCAGACCCAAATCAGGCCACCGAGAACCTCCATAATATTAGACCCCTGATCAGACCCTGGGTTCCTTATAAAAATCAAACTGCATAATTATCAGATGAGATCGGATTCTGCCTGGTCGTTCTACTTAGTTTATCCTACAGTCATGAAAGGGGAATCCTGTGGCCAGTCAAGGAGTTTGGATGGTTATCAAATTTTACTGGTTAATCGCATTGGCGGGTACTCAGAGAAGATAGCCATCTATAGTCCATGACATCTGTATGTCACAGAAACACTAGGTTGGGTATCCGTTCTGGGTTCCCTGGGGCATGCTGGCGAATAACAGAAGCTGGCAGCCCTAATGTAGGGTCTGCTCATGGATTAGACGGTGTGCAATAGGAACTTGACAGGACCGGACTAGACTGGAGCCAGACTGGGCTGGACTGGAACTGGACTAGAACCAGACTGGATTGGAACCAGACTGAACTGGACTGGACTTGGAACCAGACTGAACTGGACTGAACTTTGAACCAGACTGAACTGAACTTGGAACCAGACTGAACTGGACTGAACTTTGAACCAGGTTGGACTGGACTTGAATAACAATCTACAGTCAGCAGCACACAGCTGAGGTCTGATGCTGGAGTAATGATCTGCAGACAGCAGAAACACAGCTGAGGTCTGATGCTGGAGAAGCAATCTGCAGACAGCAAGATACAGAGTACCACCAGGAATGCACTCTAGGAAGAGACACTGGAGATCCACTGGAGGCAGGAAACATGAGAAGCACAAGTGTTGTTTTTGCACTGTTTGAACAGTGCTCTGAGTTTAAATAGTGCACCTCAAGCAGGTATTGGTAACTCCTGTCAAGTGACTGCTTGAAGTAGGATCAAATTGGATGACTTAGGTTATATCAGATCTCCCAACTGTCCCGATTTCAGCGGAACAGTCCCGCTGTCCTGCCCGCCTCCCAACTTGTCCCGCCCGCCTCCAAGCTTGTCCTGAGAGATCAGACTCTTGGGAAAATTATTATTTATTTATTTTTTTAAGTGGCGGGGCTCTTCATAGCACAGAACACGTCTGCGGTCACGTGCAGAACGGCTAATACAGGGCTCCAATGGGAGCCTTGTATTAGCAGTTTGTCACATGACTGCAGACCAAACACCGCCTGAGACGATGACGAGCAGCAGTGGGAGCACCGCGGAGGAAAGAAGAATTCAAACATAAGAAAGTTCATAAAAAGGGTCTGGCATGGCATATGGGGGCAGATGGAGGTTGACAATTGGGGGCAGACAAGGAGGCAGGCACACTGGTATATAACTGGGGCAGATGGACGCTGGGGGCAGACATTGGAGGCAGGCACTGGCATATTATGGGGACAGATGGAGGCTGACAATTGGGGGCAGACATAGGCATTATGGGAGCAGATGGAGGCTGGCAATGGCATTAGGTGGCAGATGGGGGCAGACATTGGAGGCAGGCACTGGCATTATGGGGGCAGATGGAGGCTGGCATTGGCTTTAGGGGGCAGACATTGGAAGCAGGAACTGGCATTAAGTGGGCAGATGGATCCTGGCACTGGCATTAGGGGGCAGACATTGGAGGCAGGCACTGGCATTATGGGGGCAGACACTGGAGGCAGGCACTGCCATTATGGAGGCAGATGGATGCTGGCACTGGCATTAAGAGGGTAGATGGAGGCTGGTACTGGCAATAAGGGGGCAGATTGAGGCTGGCATTGGCAATAGGGGGCAGACATGGAGGCTGGCACTGGCAACAGGGGGCAGACATTGAGGCTGGAAATTAAAAGGGGAAGATATGGTGGCTGGACATTACAAGGGGCAGACATGGAGGCTGGGCATTACAAGGGGCAGACATGGTGGCTGGACATTACAAGAGGCAGAGATGGAGATTGGACATTACAAGGGGCAGACATGGAAGATGGACCTTAAGAGGGGCAGACATGTAGGCTGGAAATTATAAGGGGCAGACATGGAGGCTGGAGAAATAATAAAGAGGCAGATATGGAGGCTGGACATAATTAGGGGAAGACATGGAGGCTGGACTTAATAATAAAGAGGCAGACATGGAGGCTTGACAAATAATAAAGGGCTGGGCATTTAAATGGGCAAAAAATGGGGGCTGGGCATTTAAATGGGCAAAAAATGGGGGCTGGACGTTTAAATGGGCAGAAAATGGGGGCTGGACATTACAAGGGGCAGACATGGAGGCAGGATAAATAATAAAGAGGCAGACATTGAAGCTGGACATTACAAGGGGATGACATGAAGACTGGACAAAAAATATAGATGCAGATATGGAGACTGGACATAAAAAGGGGCAGACATGGAGATTGGACACATAAACAGAGGAGACATAATAATAATAATAATAATAATAATAATAAGGGGCAAATATGGAGATAGGAGAAATAGAGGCAGTAAGAGGCAGATATGGAGACTGGACATATGAATCCTGGACAAATAATAAGGGCCAGACATATGGATGGCAGGCCTAATAATAAGAGGCAAACATATAGATGGTTGACAATAGGGGAAGACCCGCAGCAAGACACACCCAACGTCCCAGACATGACCACTGGGTGGTTCAAGACACACACCCTCTACCAGGCTGCAAAATTTTGTCCCTCTTTTGAATTCTTAAATATTGGGAGGTATGGTTATACAGTATAAGTGTTCCCAAGATGGCGGCACCCATGTACTCGGGAACGCCGCCAACTGGTGCCAGAATATGACTCCAGAGAACAAGCCAAGGTAGGGCAGGAGGCTGCCACATGCTGGTAATGGCTCCTCTGCAGAGGGGAAACACGGGCAAGACCAGAAAGGGCAGCAGATAGACAACCCCTAACGCGGTAAGTGCTGTGGTTTGTGACACTGTAAGCCTCTCTTTCAATAAACAAATGCATTGCTCAACTTGCCTAGTTTCCATATGCTCATGATTGTATGTAACATACTGTCTAGCTGGACATTAAGGGAACAGAAGTTCATATCTACAATAAAGTCCGCACAAGAGAGGGAAGTGACGGGGTGAGTTCACTCCTCTCTTCCATGCAGACTTTAAGACCCCGTGCAGGGGGTGGGAGCGAATGTGCTGAGACTACATTATTAAAATTGTTCATTTCACCATTTCATAAACTCAGAACAAACACCACAACAAATCTGAAATTTGACATTGACTGCTGTGAAACTTCATGAAATTATACAGTTTTGTGATTATTACAATCTTCCAAGGACCTCACCATTTAAAAACAAAAACCAAACAAGATTTATATATAAAGAAAAAGGGCAAAAAAATGATAAGAATTTTAGCATTTGCAGGGTTATTATACTAAACATTTACTTTTCATATTTGGCAGTGGAAACTGCAATATGTTTGAGTGCAAACATAATAAAAAAAAATAAAACATAGACATATAAATTTAGAGAGGCTAAATTGCAAAAAGAAGGATAATTATTTGTATTGACATATGTGGGGAAAATGAAAAATGTCATTTCTATTTAGAATGAAGTAGGTCATTGATGTTACAGATTCAGATCTATAATAAAAGGAATTTGGATGGAATACCTTTAGAAATAAAACATTTGCACAATGAAATGGATTTTCTTGGGTTTTTAAAAAAAATACCAAAAGAGCAGATAAATAAAGCATAGATTTAAATAAGTTGTCACTGATTATGGCAACTTGTGACCCCTCTGTATCAATTAGCTGTGGACCTGAGGAGCTTATCAACCAATAACAAAGATTCTCTTGGTGGCCTCCATAGGTTTTCTCAGAACCTAGGGATTTCATAACTTTTCTATATGCAATTTGCAGATTCCACCCTAGACTATGCACCCAATTCTGAATGCAATGCAGCCTATTTGTCAGATGGTGTCAGAGGTGTCATTTCACTTAAGTATGGATATGGTGTAATAAAATCCAGACTGAAGTAACGGAAATGAGGGGACAATCAGAGCTGATAATGTTGTTAAGTCTTATTTAGTGTTGTCGACATTACAATAACTGAACAATTTACAGCAATTCACAGCACTGCAAATTACTGAGAAAAAAATCAGTCTGTTTGTGCCCATTTTCTGGGGCTTTTAATCTACAATTTAATGATAAGTAATACTTTTTAAATGCATTTTTAAACTATATAGGTCAAAATTGCCCCAGTTAAAGACAAACCAAACATATATAGCTTTATTAACTATAACTACCAGCATGCCTCAGGTTGATGCAAGTATGAGTTTCTCAATAAACTTATTGATTGTTTCTGAATAAAGCTGATATTATATTAATCCTTGAAATAAAGAAAGCGAAATCCCTCTCAAGAACAAGGGGATGAGAGGAGGTAATTTAAGAGCTTTGTTGCCAGATGCTGATTTTATAGTTTTTAAGAATAACTAGTTCATCAAATAGATACCGTCCTCAATTACCCATATTCCAACCATTCTATAGACATAGCAGTCAGCAACATGGCCTATACTTTGGCGGTTTTAACTTCCCATTTGCTATAACCGCACATTTTTTGTCTAATAGCAGCTACAACTGTAATTGCTCTCAATAACTTTTAGATTGTAAGTTGTACATGAAGGTTCATGGTTACCTACCATTTTATTCAGTATTTATTCATTTTGATGTACTGTTGTTTTGATCTCAGTTTACTAAGTTGCAAAACATTTCAGCGCTTTACAGAGAAAAGATAATAAATGATAATTCAGGCAAAAAGCTAATAGCAATTACAGTCAGAGACAAAAAGAATAATAAAATAAAAATAAACAGTAAAAAATGAGAGTTTACCTCACTCACACCTGGGGAAGGGCAAGAGTGTGTCAGGATAGGTGTTTATTTGGTTTTAATATGTAAACATGGCATAAACAGGACAAGTACATACTATACATATTCATTTCCATTTCCTTGAAGGATATAAAATTCTTACATTGCATAAGGAACTGAATTTATAGCTATAAAGGGGGTGGAAGGGGGTCAGTCACAGTATCTCACGAGATATAAAAGCCCATGTGCAACTGAACTGCAGGTCATATAAATATGATAATAAGCCTAGTGAGTGAGTCAGGCTAGAGGAAAAGGTCTGACAAACCTGGAGCCAGCTGTGATATTTGAGGGGGCTAGTGTAAATAAAACCAAGGAGCCCAGGTACACTATACTTCTAGCAATTCTAATGCTTTAGGTGCTTGAAAAGTCTCACATTTTACTTTATGTTGATAACACAAAGTGTTTACAGCAACTAGTGACTTCAAGTATGTGCACTGTATTTACAAAATCCTTTGCTTTTCTATTTGATTTTCTTTTATATCATCGTGTTACATATTTTATATTGTGAGCACTTAAAAGACATAGCTTTAACACACACAAATCTTATGCACCTGTATTACTAAGGTGAAATGAGTGTGTAAGACCTAAAACACCCAACACAGATGTACAAACAATATCACTACAAACTAAGGAAAGGAGACAAGGGAAACATGGAGGCAGAATTGTATTGTCAAGAGAAGTAATTCTTCTTCTGTATGTCTGGTAAAGTCAAGGCTTACACACACTGATCTTTTCACTGCTCAACTAAACATAATGCTTTCTATTTTTAATGGGTTATAGAGGAGTACTTGGCATAATATCTAGGTGGAGATACTGGTTTTGTGTTGTAGGTATTGTGCACATATCTCATTTACCAAACTAAATGATGAAGCCATCACATTTATACTATATACATAGTTACAAAGGGTCTACAGAACTGTATGGAATGCACACAAGTATAAAATACATCTAAAATACATTTTGATATAAACCTAAAATAAGTGGAATTAAATGGGCAACACATTAGCAATAGGGTAATGCAGTTTTCCAAACTGCAA
Source organism: Limnodynastes dumerilii (assembly GCA_011038615.1). NCBI lineage: Eukaryota > Metazoa > Chordata > Amphibia > Anura > Limnodynastidae > Limnodynastes > Limnodynastes dumerilii. The sequence goes on from WWET01002426.1 coordinate 213,847, forward strand.
CAAACACTGTCTCCTGACTTCATTGAATGTAATAAGGCCAGGGTTGCCGACTTTTTAAGTCCGGGAAGCCAAAGCTTGCTACAAGGGGGAGGGGCTTAATGATGCAATTTATGCTAATCGCGTCATTAACCCACGTCCCTGTCAATCATTTATGTAATCTCTAGTGTTACATGGGATGGACAGGGCTTGATGACATCATCAAGCCCTGCCCATCCCTAGTAACTCAAGAGATTACAGTTGTAGTTGAGAGCTGGTCTGGGCTTGCGGGAGCTTTGCCGGCTCTCCTGGGATTCCGGGAGAACTGCCCAAATTTCGGGAGTCTGCCGGATATTCCGGGAGAGTCAGCAACCCTGAATAAGGCATTTTTGTTTCTTATTTTGAACCCCCCATTTTTCTGCATGCCCATTTATATAAAATACCTTATTACTTAGATTGAGTAAAGATTTTATTTCAAAATCATTTGTCAAATGCTCAATATTACTTTTTTAAAAAATTATAAAAAAATTGAAAATATGTAGTGTATGCAGCTGAAGATCTAGATAGTTATGTGAATTAGCAGCTACACCATTCTGTTAGCTACAGCAACCTTACTCCATAATATACTGTATAGAGCTGGACCTGCAGCTAACGTAGGGGGTTAGGAATAATTGTACAAAAAGGTACAAACTGGCACGCAGCCAACCCATGTTGCAATATAAGGGTTGCGCATTAATAATATTCTTTCATGTGAGGAATATACAGATTCTTTTTGTTGCACACACATATTGAACAGATTTAATTTTAAACATAGAATGTGATAGCAGATAAGAACCACCTGGCCTGTTTATTTTAATTTAAAATGTTAAACTCAGATTTAGAGTTACACCCTCACACTCTCCTATTTACAGTAATAACTTCCTCTTCCTCTTTACTCTTCTGTCTTTCCTGTCTCTGTGCTCTCTCTTGAAACTCTACACACAGGTGGACAGTGTCCTGGAATTATTTCTGGACCGTAACTGATGGGTGGAAGTCCCTGGCACGATGGTTTTCTTTCAGAAGTAGAGACAGACAAAAGTTCTTTTTCAGCTGTCTCTATTTTGTATAGACAGTCATTTTACATTTTTTTTTTCTTAATGGGTAACTGATGAACCTACATGACAAAATCTCTGCTGTCGGTCATTCACATCAGTGTCACTGGCTTTCAGCAGTGCTGTCAATAGTAGGAGTTGACAGTTGACAATACTGATGTGTCTGCATGAGCAAAAGCTTGCATTTCAATTGTGCAGGCAGCAATTAGTATTGTCGGGCAAGCCTGCTACCGATACTTACAGGACACCCCATACTTTCTCCACAAGTGGTACCCCTGTCAGGTTTAGGGGCAAGTGGTGCCTCTATCAAGTTTGCTGTACCATTTCTAACACAATTGGTCTTGTAATATGTATTCCTATGCCATGCCTGTGTTAATGTCTCTCGGAAACAGACCATGCCGGACCAGAGGCACAGAGTCTAACCACAAGCAAGGTATTCACCAGAGCCCCTGATGGTGGGGATGGACTTGGCTGCAGGCAAGGGGCAGGTTGCGGTTCTCTGGACAAGCGCGTTGACACTGAGACGATGAGCAAAGATCCAAGGAGAGCAGGGGTAGTAGTTGCAGGTAGTGGAGACACTGCTACTGAGGCTGGAAGTGATGTTAAGGCTGGAACTTTGCTGGAACCAGAGATACCGGAACAGGAGCAGGACTTTAAGAAAACCAGGAACCAAAAGGTGTAACAAACAGTAACCAGGGAGTCAGAGCACATGAGAAACTCACGGACAGGAAAGTGCTGTTTGAGAGAGCCTTAAATAGGCCAGGTGGAGAGGGAATCAAGCAAGGCAATCAGCAGCACCTGAGACGTAAAGCCTGCAGCAGAGGGTAAAAATCAGGAAGTGCTGAACTAAGGAAATCATGTGTCAGCAGAATGTAAACAAAGGAAAACCAGAAATTGTGGGGCCTGTGACTGATAAAATATGCAGGCCCGAGCCTTAAACAGGTGGAGAGGGAATCAAGCAAGGCAATCAGCAGCACCTGAGACGTAAAGCCTGCAGCAGAGGGTAAAAATCAGGAAGTGCTGAACTAAGGAAATCATGTGTCAGCAGAGCAGATGCTCACGGACAGGAAAGTGCTGTTTGAGAGAGCCTTAAATAGGCCAGGTGGAGAGGGAATCAAGCAAGGCAATCAGCAGCACCTGAGACGTAAAGCCTGCAGCAGAGGGTAAAAATCAGGAAGTGCTGAACTGAACAAATCATGTGTCAGCAGAATGTAAACAAAGGAAAACCAGAAATTGTGGGGCCTGTGACTGATAAAATATGCAGGCCCCCGG
>WWET01002426.1:219720-237874 GCA_011038615.1 Limnodynastes dumerilii
ATAGTAAAGCTGGTCAATATCTGTGTGCAGTAAGCAATTCAAAGATATATCCCTGCATGCAAAGAATACAATTAACTTTACTCCCCCTGCAATCAACATGGTTTAGCCCAGGAGTAACTAATTTCAAACACTTATTTAAGTTTGGATCCAGCCCTCTGTTCTTACACTGACTAAAGAGTTAAATGAAAGAAAATCATTAAAATGAGATTAGTATGAGAGATACAAGTGGTAAACAGTGCAACTTCCCATATACAAATATTATCTAATAAAAAATGTCTGTTTATGTGATGAAATGTATGAAAATACAAGACAATTAAGGGAAAGTAAATTCAGTTTATATAATTAGTTGTCTTTATCCATATGTTCAAACAAAATACTGTTTCTCGGCAAAGATACAACTCCAGTTCATGAATAATCAATTCTGGCAATGCCATTTCCAGTAACGATGTCATCATAATGATATTTTAGCGGAGAAAAAAAATCCAACAATGTTTAGGTAAGCAACAAGATTATAAGCAAGCTAGAAAAGATTCAATTTCAGGAGTGTTATTATGTGTAACTGGACAATGATAAAGATGTGTGCCTGTTGTAATACATTTAAATTGTGGTAATCAAGAAAAACAAAATATAACTCAACTGGTTATGTGCTGCTTCCAGTTTAGAATAGCTGCAATCAATAACAAGATATCATTATAAAATAAATAAATCCATGGCACATTAGCATAATTTTAACAGGCCAAAGTCTGCATTTCGTTCATGTAAGGAAATTTATCTAATATAGTGAGATGATGTGGTTTTAAATTAATAGAGATACACAGAGATTTGCTTTAAGAGCGCATGTATTAAGACTTTCAGAAATGCTTTTTTAAAGAAATGTTAACAATAAATATATATATATCTTTATTTTATTTATTTTTTGCTAGTAAAGTGGTAGTATTTTGTAATTTTACTGCTGTATAATACTATATTCAGAAAGCTTAAGCATGTGTTGTGATGGGGAATATTCACAAATCTGATAAACTGTTAAAACACAGTTGTAACAGAACTGCGTCTATAATACTGTGCACTGTAATTCTACATTTGCAGTTTTCTTTTTACTTGCATTCCTCTAACTAGACTGCAACCCTTATAATGGCTTTGGATATAGCAGCTAGACTAATATGCCTTGCAAAACATTTGTATACTGCATTACATTGGCTAAATCTATTTCATTATCAAGCCTGCACTGATGTGCATCAGCTTTCCTGGATCAAAATACTGCCAAATGCAGCGCATCAGTTGACTGCAACAAATTTTGTTTGTGTAGATGGAAAGCAGCCCCATTTATATGTTTACAGAGAGAGTAATAGGACCAATGTTCAGTACACTACTGAGGTGTTGGTATAGATAATCCACAGACTATACCACAATGTCAAATATCTCAAATCCAGTGGTAAAATACATCAACAATTCATCCCGCAGTGAGAGCTCAACTTCACAATGTACCCCATCACGGGAAGTTCATGTTCATAAATAAATAGAAAAAAATGTGTAAGAAAGACATTTATTATTCTCAACAAAACATATCAGATTTCTTCCAAAGAAGGATAAAAAAAGAGACAATAAAAATTCAATGTACATATAAAACTATAAGGCAATATATACCCTAAGAAAGAGTCCTACTGCACTTGGAGGACAAATGAGTAGCGCTGATGGAAGTCCTGGGAATAAGCGGCTATCCGTTCTGCCCAACCAGTGAAGAAGATCAGTGGAAACTAAACATATTGGGCCGTATTCAGAGAACCGTTTCCATAAAGGAACGCAATTATACGCACGGCCGGTGCAAGCCAAACCCCCTCACACCCCTGACGCTCCCCTCTCTTGGCCGTGCTGTCAGTGACTTCCGCCTCCATAGACCACTTGTAACTTTCCGTGAGTAGTTGCGTGCGTATGTGTCCTCCGTACGTGCGATTCATGCCCACATACCTTTATTTAAATGCCTGCCTGCCCATTTTTATTTAAATTTTCACGTGCGTATTTTTGCTTCGCAAATCTGTATGTATGTACCCAAGTCCGATTCACAAGTCTGTCCGTGAGGCACTTACGTGCGTATAGTCTACGTAAAGTACGTCAAATTAGTTACTACGCACCTAAATATATGCACGCAACTCATCGAGAAAACGGTTCTCTGAATATGGCCCAATTTTTCCAACATCTATATAAATCCATAAATAGCAAAGGGGGGCACGTTCCCATGGTAACAGGAAAACATATCGGCTAATTGAGCTGGTCATTGTCGTATCCATACGGGAGGTAGCTTACGACACTGGTCAGTCCAAGCTCCTCCCATATATCAATAACAAAGAGCTGTAGCCAGTCAGGCTGGACAGTGTTGCAAGGAGGAATTACAAGTTCCGGGCCAGCCACCCACTAAGGTGCAAATGTATAAGGTGCCACACAGTATCCGCATTGGCAATAGGGACTACAAAGTAATAGACAAAATAATACAATATAATATGTAACACTCCTATTAAATAGGAGGTAATATATTACACAGGACGTGATTGCGAAATGTGGGTTCAGAGTGATTGGACTCAAAAAAATAAGATCAGACAACATCTTTGGTTTAAAGATCATTTAGATTTACTTTTCTCTGCTCCTGTTAAACTTTAGCAATTAATCAATTAATGAAAAGTAGAAAACTTTATAATAACGTTCACGGGTCAATTATACAGTGTAATAACAAACTTTCAGTTCTCAAATAAATATTATACTCACAATAAATATAAGAATTTTACATACAATCTACAGAAGAATCACTTAGTAATTACTGCACAGTCTGACTTAGTTATCTCTATATATTCTTCAGCTAATCCACTGAAAAGATAATTCATGTGACAAAATTAGTAAATTACTTTTAAAATGTTCCAATACCCCTTAGTCCAGACTCTCAGTCTTTTGGGTTACCAATATATCTTCTCCCCACACTCTCCCTTGGGTGCAGCTACGGCATTTCAGCAGAACTCTCCTTTCCTCCTTTCTGCCAAACACTTCCAATTCACTGGTACCAGCTTTATATATTGTCCCCTCAACTTTATTTCCCCGCTTCAATCCTCTCTCCTTTCTGCTTCTACTATCCGATACCTCAGGACCGTCTATCAGCTGTACTCCTTGCTCTCTCACTCTCTGCCACTTTCCCAGCTTACTTCTCACTGCAGCTCTACACCACACCCTGTCACTTCTCCGGCACACTCTCACCAACAACTCACCGTCTCTTCCGTTACTGTACACCTCCGGTTCACTCCTCGCTGCAGCTTTTCACCTTTCTCTCTGTCACTTCTCCAGCTCACCAACAGCTCTCTGTCTCCTCCATCACTGCACACCTCAGATTCACTCCTGACGCTGCTCTCCGGCTCCAATCTCACAGGCTCCGCACACCTCCGTCTCCACTCCAATCAACTCCACAATCCCTCGCCCTGGCACCCAGGGACACCAAATCTCCACCTCAGGTAAGTCACAGTATGCAGCTCACTTCAGCACCAAACTCTTTCAGCCTGCCATCATTCACTCTCCACACAACTGACTTTTCCAACTGCTTTTTCCTGCTCCTTCTCCCCTGGCCAGAACCTTCTAGACACAGCTCATGCCACTGCCCGTGCGCAATCATTGACCTGTTGCCTAGCAACTCTTCCCATGCACCAGCCACCAAGGCCTGCCCAGTAACAGCCCCAAACCACCAATCAAAATAGGCCCCTGAACCACCAATCAAAACAAGCTTTCCCATGTTAACAATTAAGGGGTGCTGCCATTATGGGGATGCCACAAATACAATAGGGTACAAGGTAGTAAAGTGGTTTAGGGATTACCAGAGAGGAGGTAGAGGAAGTAGAAGGTAGGTAGAAGAAGGGAGGTAGAGGCAGTGGAAGATGAGTCTGGCTGCCGCATTTAGTATGGATCAGAGGGGAGCGAGACAGTGGAAGACCAGTGAGGAGGAAGTTACAGTAACCAAGACAGGAGAACAAGAGAGTGAATGAGTGTTTTAGAGGTATTAGGCAATGTTACAGAGGTGAAAGTGGCAGGATAATGAAAGGGCACAGATGTGGTGGAGGTGATGGTGGTGTTGCCATTGGTAATGGAGATAGAAGAAGAAGAGGGGATGCACAGTGAAGGGAAGACAATGATTTATTTTTACCCATGTTAAGTTTTAGGAAGTGCTCCGACATGGGTGTCATCGGCATAGAGGTGTTAGTGAAAGCCAAAAGAGCTAATGGGCCTGATCCAGAACTACGCCTCGGAGCGAATTTACGCGTGGCTGAGACGTAAAATCGCTGTTTTGTACGCACTGCGCATGCGCACCATAGAAAATACGCATATTAACGTAGCGTAACTGTGAACATATGGGCCATTCACGTATGTTTCACGTAAATACTTATGTGTGGGCTTGCCAATTTTACGTTTCAACAAAATACGTCTGAAATACGTGAAGTAGGCGGGGGGTTGTATTTAAAGTGTACAGTATGGGCGTGCTTAGCTGCGTAAATTCATCCAGCCGTAGTTCTGGATCTACCCCAATGAGGTTACTGAGAGAGAAGGTGTAGAGTGAGAGGAGTAGCGGCCAAAGGACTGAACCCAGAGGTACACCTGTGGGAAGAGAAGGGGTAATGGAAGGAGGAGTTTAGACAAAGAAGGAGCAATCAGATAGAAAATAACCAGTAAATGGACAGTGACAGTGAGGCCTAGAGAGTAGAGGGTGTGGAGTAGATGAGGATGATCAACAGTGTCAAAGACATATGATAAATCAAGGAGAATGAGAAGGAAGAAGTGGTCTTTAGAGAGAGATGAACTTTGGTAATCTTAGCCAGGGTGGTTTCAGTGGAGGGTGCAGAACCTGTACTGTAGATGATCCAGGTTGGAGTTGATGAGGTATTTGATTAGATGGTTGAAAACCAGCCATTCAAATAGCTTGGTGGGGAAAGAGAGGAGGGAGATGAGTTGGTAATAGTATTGTGTGGTGGGGTCAAGTAAATGAAAGAGGAAGGGTGGAGAAAGGGGAGTAGGTGAGTGGAAGCAGAGGTGAGCAGTAGGAAAGGGAGGGAGTAGGCAGTGAGAGGGGGAGAGAACAAAGCTTGCCCAATAAAAAGTGACAGCAAGAGTTTGAGGAAACACTATATAGTACAATAGGGAATCATAGTTCTGAATAACAGATAGCGATGTGGTAAGACACAGAGCTGGTGCCAGGAGATACAGCTGAAATGGTGGCTAGACAAGCTGGTAGTGGAGAAAAAATGAGGACACAGACTTGTGCCAGGTGGAAATCGCACACTATACAATAACATCCATCGTTTGTTCATCGTTTATGTTGTCTCCAAGATTTAAACAAAACGTTATATCAAAAAACTGACCTGTGTCTTTTTAGTCACATTAAGCATTTCATCATAAACTATTAACCTAAAAATACAAATATGGAATATTATCATGTTTGGTGTATGAATTTTATTTAATAAAGAAGTGAAAATGGCATCAGCAACTCATACAGAAATGTGACATAAGGTTAAAAGAATTGTCACTGTTCCTTCTAACTAACACTCAGTCAGATTGCCCTGAAATTTCCCATCATGTGCTGCCCCTTCCGCACTAGCACAATATTGCATGTGAACAAGTCACCTTCTTTCCCAGATCAGCAAAATTTCATCTGAAAGCTGCTGCTCTGCATAGTCCTATGAGCTCAAAGTAGGGGTGATAGATAAAGCATTGTACAGACATGATGTCTCTTGTCTTATCCAATTTAAACTCAGTGGGGCACATGGGATTATGGTAAGATTTAGATGGTTTCAGAGAGAGAAATTTGTATATTACATTGAACTAGTGCTAATGGCTGTTTATTGTGAAGAGATAAAAAAATTTCAGCTGCAACACAGGAGTGTCACATATAGTAAAGATAATCCCAATACCCCATACTTGCATAATTAATATAACAAATGAATGAGGCTAAACTGAGCAATATTTTAGAAGACAAATGTAAATATTTTATTTAATGGAGGGGTGATTGATAAGTGACAGTAGGATAGACTGTAGCAACACAATTTCTCTTTTTGCAATGTGCTGTGTACAAATGACCCACAGAGCTGCATAACCAGTCAAATGCTTAATTTCCTTTTGATGTCCCTAAAGGCAGAGCGGTCGATCCAGAATTGGAAGTAACAGAAAAATAGGAGCAAATTTGCACCTTGTAGAACTGCAGTGTAATCTAATTAAAAACTGCAGAGAGAATGAGAGGGGATATTTTGTAGCTGTATGTTAAAGTAGACTATTAAAATAAAGCTGTTGAGTAATTGTCTAGAATAAAATAAAAAAAAATCAGGCATTATTTTCCCTGCAAAAAACCCCAGAAACTAATTTGTTCCCCTCATGTCGCATCATGGTTAGTCCAGGGTTGTCGACTCTCCCGGAATGTCCAGGAGACTCCTGAAATTCGGGCAGTTCTCCCGGTATCCCGGGAGAGCCTGCAAATCTCCAACAAGTGGTTTAGTCCTGCCCCTCTGCCTAGCATCACTAGTATACTAGTGTTGCTAGAGACAGGGAGGGACTTAATGACGCAATTTGCGCCTTCAAGCCCCATCCGGATCCCTATTATAGCTAAAAACGGGTAAGTATTAGCCAGGGGGAGGGGTTTAATGACACAATTTGCATAAGTCACGTAATTAAGCCCTGCCCCCTGCATGCATCTATAGCTTCCCTCCGGGATCTCCCAGAGGGAAGTTGGCAAATGTCGGCAACCCTGGGTTAGTCTGATTTCAGTTTTGCACCCTTATGAGCTCCTGACTCTGGATTTAGTTAAGTAACATTACAAACCACAGAAATGTTTTACTTCCTTTCCACCACATTAAGGTACCCAGTAGGATTAAGATTAAGCGTTCCTTATTGCTTAAATGATTGTACAAGGATAATAGTCTTCAAAAATGTTTGTAAACTGTTCAATTCTGTTTACAAACATTAGTGACATCCACCTGGGAGCCCCTAGTCTTTATTAGGGGTTGCAGCACTAAATGCCATTGAGTGCTATATCCTGCTTCTATGAACTAGCAGTTCCCACATTGCTAGGAGTTGCTAGGAAATGTATAAATAAATAGTTTCAATGTTTACAAGCTCCTGGCACTGTGGAAACCACAAGACCTATGGCACTGAATAGCATTTCGTGACAGGAACGTTGTGTAAGAGTGTTTGCTGCAAGACCTCAGAATATTGTTAAATATTAAACTAGGGCAAACATGAGGTCTCTCTGTGAGGTTTTATTCCAATAAAGGGATTTTGAAAAAGTTACTGTGTTCATGTTTATTTTTTTTTTCAACTACAGGTCCAAGTGGGCCTGTGGCAAAGGTTTGGAGGCATATGTGGTTCTACAAGTGCCTCCATATCCTGGCAGCCCTTTTGGGCAACAGACCATGGGGTAGATCCAGACCTCACTTGTACGTAATTTACTCAATTTACATTTGCCAAAACCTACCTTAACTTTTCAAAGCGTAAGTACAGACGTAGGTAATGCATTGACGTACATAACGGGCTAACCCTGATACTGTACGATTTACAGCCTACAAAGCGTATTTCCGGGTGTCATATGGAAGACACGCCCTTTCTTTCATATTTACGCTGAAGCTACGTACGATCAGACTTACGTTGCGTAACATCTGCCATGCATGCGCAGTATATACAAACTGCCAATTTTACGCCAGCGGCTAGTGTAAAAACGCTAGCGTACATAGCTCAGGATCTGCCCCCATGTTAGCATGCACAGCCTACAGGTTGCAGACAGTGCTGATTGTGTCCCGGAGGGTGGGGCCAGCACAGATCTACATGCATCTGATCCCGCAGGGGGATCCACCAGGGTTCAAATTGGCCTGTGGTTGTCAGAAATTATGGCGACAGACCCCACTCTGCGGTTGTCCACTTCTCTAAGGCTGGTAGAAGCATTAGAGTAGCAGAGGGTTTTTTTTTACACTTCTTGGGCCGCATATTTACAGATTCACCCTTGTTTAGTAAACAGCTGTTGGATGGACAACACTGCATGCTCCCTACATATTTTAAACATTAGCCCTTAGTCATTTTTCAAATATTATTATGTAGCACAGACAATGCATTTACGCATTAATGCATTTCATACATACTATGCAATTATCAAACCAATCAGTCAATTGACTAATATTGGCGATAAATATGTATCCAGCTTAACACAAGATTTGTGAGGGCTAACTTTAAAGAAGTATATGTAGGAGACAGTTGAAAAAAAGGAGTTGGTTTAGCTTCTGAGTTAGAAGATGAGAAAGCAGAGTACTATAAAAGAGTACTACTGCTGAAACAGTAATATATCAAAGAAAGACACGGGTGTGGTACAATGAGATGCCACTAACAAAGTAATACATTATTTTGTAATGAATAAGTACTAAAGTAAAAAAAATTTATATTGTTATGCCAAGAAAATGAACTAAATGATCTTCTGCATTATCACTGGGACCTCAAAGTATTAAGCATTTACATCAACCCATAAATAATATAGACAATTATAACATATAAACATTATGGACCATATTCAGACCACTGGACATATTGCATATAAGTCCGGTGTTTACAGAAATTTGATACTGCGCATGCGTAGTAATTTTTTTATGTAATATACGTATCAAGTTTCGGTAAACACCGGATGTATATGCAATACGTTTGGTGGTCTGAATACAGGCCTATATATTGATGTCTGATTGCACTGAACTAGTGCCAACCTTCTGTGCCTACTTTGCATGCCGTAGTAAGAAAAATGGCTGCGCTTCTATCCAACAAATTAAATATGTGGAAGTGTATATATAAATATAGGGGTGCAGCCAATGACCAAAGTGACCACTATGTAAATACAAGGAACAAAAGAGGTCCGGCGCTCCAAACATACATTAAATAACACTATGTGTCAGCACTTAAAATAAAAACTTTGCATGCCGTGATTGATAAGACGTGGTAAGTATAAAATGGAATTCATGACAGGCGTTTTGCATGATACGGAAGATCGTTCTGCAAAATATGGGAATCGTGGGCCTCCTATTTTGGAGCCTCTCTCCCTACTTTCTGAAGACAGACCTGAATTTCTTTCTTTTCTGTATCAGCCTCTCCTCTTCTTCTTTCCTCTTATTTTCTCTCTCTTTTATTTCCTTTTCCTTTACCTCTTCCTTCTTTCTTCCTCTCTTTTGAAGGCAGGTCATCCGTCTCCCAGGATCTCCGCAGGGGGGACAGCCAGGGCTACTGTCCCAGGCCCCTAAAGCTGATGGGGCCCACTGATACTTACCATGGCTCAACAGCAGCAGGCATCGGCAGTATAGTACCGTTGATACTTGCTGCTTAGAGTTGTACACTAGCGGGTCAATGTGCAGGGAAGTCCTTCCCTGCGAATCGGCCCGCTGGTAATGTAGTTCTGCAGCATCCCACCTCCTATATTACATCACGGATGACGTTGTGTAGGGGCAGAGTGTCGAGGATGTGCCTGGGCCCCAAAAAATCTGGCAACAGCCCTGCCATCTCCCTTTCTCTCACTTCTTTTCTTCTCAATTCTATTTTTCCTTTTTCCTTCTTTATATATATATATGAAAATAACGGATAATTAGGAATTTTTGTCCTCTTTTTATGTACCTACATGTATGTGTATATATATATATATATATAAGTGTTACAGATGAGATTTTCTTGAGCTTCCTATTAAGAGCAATATTTAGTTTACTGTTTTCTTCCAATGTTCCATACTTAAAATGCTCATTTGTCTTTTTCACAAATCATATAATGTTTTCTGTTACATGTTATGTTTGGTAAACGTACTCTTGCCAATAAAATCTATTTAAAAAAAAAAATATTTAAAAAAAAAACAACAAAAAAAACATTATATATTGATGTTATGCTCTTTTTTTTCTGTTATGATCTATTAAATGAGAAAAGTGCAACAATTAAAACAATCTATTTAATGATACATGAGCCCTACTAAGGAACTAGAATTTAATTTATTTCTTTTTTTTTTCAGTAGGAAACTTGAATTTCCTTTTGTTTTATCTCAAACTAACGAACATGTCTAATTAAAGTTTGTTTACAAGGTATATAGCTAAATATAAGTCAATGTTTTCTACAAGACAATATGACTTCAATGATACACCATTCTTTAACAAAAAAAAAAGAACACAATAGGCGATGCAATTAAACTTCAGAAGAAGTTAGTTGGTATTTACAATATGAAACTTTAAGAATTTTAAATACGCTCAAAACGATATTAGAAACAATTCAGGTTGCGTGCGTGAGAGCATGCTTTGTAGTGACAAGTGTTTCTATTATGTAGATTGAATATTGGTCATGTTCTAAGGGAAAATCGTGAGCGCGCCTTCAGGCATCAGTTTGTGTAATTTAGATATCTCTGTGATAAAGAACATTGGGAAAATTCTGCTCCGAGGCAAGAGAAGCTTCTTGGCAAATTAAGTTTTATTTCTATTACAAGCTTTAACAAAATGACAAGCTTGAGAGACATATGGGTTGTTTACATTCCTAAGGCTTTTTATTTTTTAACTGCCTCTAAAATGCATCTTGATGGATTATGTCACAAAGCCACTCATTAATTATGTTCTAATTCATTCCTCTATTGTTTGGGCTTTGTGAATTTAAGCTACAGAAACATATTTTACACACAAAAAATGGAAGCTCTCATATGTAAGAGTTATCCTAATAAATCAAAAGATCATTTTAACCTTTTGCCTACCTTGGTTTGCACTTAAATTGTGAGAACTGCTGTATAGTAAATCAAAATGTAATGGATTTCCCCATTGGGCCAACTCTCTTCTCTCTAAGAGGTGGTCTCTTTTGGTGAAGTCAGTGTATTGGTCACAAAACCGATGACCCAAACCTGGCCTTAGATTTCAATTGGTAAAAATCACCCCTATTAACTTTCAAATGTACGGTAATTGGCAATTGGAAGGGGTATTTGTAAACCTCTGGCTGTGAGGCATTGCAAAGTGAGCATATTAGGTGTGTGCTGCCTAATGTGAAAAACTATTCTTATCCTGGTGAGTTCCAAAGAGACAGTTTTGAACAAATAATGCAAAATGCAAAGGCATTTGCTATTGGATCCCAGTGGTATCCTTGCATCTGTGTAAACATACCACTAGCCGCTCTTCAGGACTTCCAAAACCTACATCTTGCATTACGTTTAACAATTTGTGTGAACTGAAAATGGTGGTGGGTCAAAAGGCTGAATTATCACGCATATACTGTCCATTGTAATAATAAGTCACCCACTTCTGAGTGCAACCTAGTCCCCACATCTACCCTGTTGGAAGCTATCAGAAATGTTGTTTGTCTGAAGTCTGGATCAAGTGGATAGCATACAAATTGGGTTCCATGGATTCTTGTACATTCTAGATCACATATACAAACAATATACAATCAGGCCACACGGAAAATAGAAGAATGTCAAAGTCTGGATCCAGTCCATTGGTAGACACCAAATGACATATGCTCAAGAGGCTACAAAGGGCTCTATTTACTTACCTGCCTCGTTCCCTGTGAATGAAGCTGTATCCGGCTCACTTATCATCGCAACGAGCCTGGCAGCTTCGTTCACACTATTTACAAATACTCTCCCCTCCTGCAAGGTCCCGCGATGATCCGCCAGGTCCTCGCAGTACTTCTCTTTCTCAAATTTCAAGTCCCAACATGAGAAACACTGCACATGCGCAGTACTTCTCTTTGGCAATTTGAGATGTGAACTACTGTCATTGGGGTATACTTATACCCTCTGCCAGCGTGGGAAATAACAATTTACATTGTGTTATTTGGAAATATTCCCATGCTACAGAGGGTAGCAATGACAGTAGAATTGTCAATAGCGCCATGATGTCCTGCGTGCAGGACATAGTTTGCATCATCTTTTTAGGGTTTTTTTTTTTTTTGCAAAGGCCACCCTCCAGATTAAAAGCTTACAAGACTGGACCCCCATCAGAGCACTTAAGTAGTTCTTAATTTATTTTGTGGCAAACTTTTGGGCTTTTTTTTTTTATAATTTAGAAGAGGACACTACCAGCATTTTTAGGATGACGGGAACATTGATATTGTACATTATTTTATATTTTCATTTTTGGGGAGCACATGTGGGATTTTTCATTAATTTTATTATATGGGCACTTTTTTATTTTTTGGGGATGGGAAAAGGGATATTGGGCATTTTTGGGATTATTTATATTTTAGAGGGGCACATGTGGCCATTTTTAATCAGTTTATTATGTGGGCACTGTATGTGTATGTGGGCCATATTTTATTACATTATTATTTTTGGGGGAACATGTTGACGTTTTATATGTATTTTTACATACAATAGTATGGTTGGTTGTTGTTTTTTTTATTAATGAGCTTGTCACGCTATTTGGCGCCGCAGACACTGGATAGCAGGGCATGATGGCAATTGTAGTTCTACTATCGCCAGCATGCCTGGTCATACAGGGGCATGCTGGCGATTGTAGTTCTACTTTCTCCAGCATGCCCTGTCGGCCCGTTCTTTACTTATTTATTTACATAGGTTGTGGTGGAGGAGGTGGTGGGGGAAGGGGTTCATATTGTGGTTTAACTTTTTTTTTTTTTTAAACTAATGACTTTTTTTTTTCAGCTCCGGTGAGCTGCGCCTACACTTACACCATCTCAGAGATGGTGTAAGCGTAAGGCTTATTCAGCAGCCACTGGACCGCAGTGGAAACAGTATTTAAATGAGAAAAGTGACCCTTTTCTCATTTGAATATCTTTCCACAGGCGCAGCCCGGTCAGATGCCAGCACAGTTGGATGGGCACTTTTGCGCCCATCTTTCTGTGCGCGCTCCTGATCTGTAGACATTTTGGCTGCGCTTCTGTCTGAAAAAAATCTCTGAATCAGGGCCATTTTCTCCATTCCTTCCTTTGGTGTTAAACTTCACTAGGTCTGCTGCCCACCAACATGCTGCCAATTATCTTAACTAGGATTAACTTTAAGCAATCTATCCTGTGTGGCAACAGCTTGTGCTAAACCTACCTTTATGGTCTGTTGTGCCTCATCAGTAATTCTAAAGGACTTTGGGCCTGATCCAGACCTACGCAGCCCAGTGGTCATATTAGTGTAGGTGGGCGGGGGAGGTAGTTTAATGAGGGAGGGAGGGGTTTGCAGTGATACACTCCTGTGCGAATTTTCCCTCGCTTAGACCGGCTGAAGTTAGGGTAGCCTTCAGCCGGCGTAAGCGAGGGAAAATACGCTCGCACAGGGGGAGTGCACACTGATACGCTGTGCTTTACTAAGCACAGCGCATCGGCGTAGGTCTGGATCAGGCCCTTTGGCTCTGTATTAGTGAAGTAGGAATTTGCTGAACTATATTACCTTTCCATTGCTCACCATTACTTGCCATCTAAATGAAGCCACTATTGAGACTTAAAAAAGGGGGTGGCTTCTTGGAGCCAATAAAGGGGGCATGGCTTCGCAGGTGCTGGTAAAATGGGCATAACTTCATGGGCAGACAGACAGACCAAAATAGGAGGTCTGGAGGTCTGTATTATGAGACCCATTTCCCTGTCACACAGGAGGAATTTCACCAGAGGAGAAAACACAGTGCCACACAAAAATATAAATGGTATTGGCACATACTTTTATATAAGGGAAACATTATAGGTCTGGGATTGGCATATACTATAATATAAGGGATATATTATGGGTCTGGGATTGGCATATACTATAATATAAGGGATATATTATAGGTCTGGGATTGGCATATACTATAATATAAGGGATATATTATAGGTCTGGGATTGGCACATACTATAATATAAGGGATATATTATGGGTCTGGGATTGGGGCATACTATAATAAAAGGGAGATATTGGGCTATATTTTAAAATACACAAAGCCGACAATTAGCTTTCGGCTGTGTGTTATTCAAAAAAGGGTGTTCGTATTAGCGAACAAATCCCGTACTTTATGTAGTGTGCCATGTCAAATACCCCACATGTATTACACACATTGGAAACCCCCCTTTCAAAATCCTGCATTTGCTACTGTGGGTTTATTTGAATTTAGTTATTATGAACACATCGTTTAACTACTGTCTTCTCTGCTGCCAAAGCAAATTAAGTACAGTATTTAAACTGATTTTGGTGTGTCTCTGGGTTGCCTCAATTGATAAATTTTAATATAAACTGACCCAGATCGGAATGTACATTAGCGCAGCATATCTCTACTTATCTTGAAAGTGCGCATGCCCAGAACAGAAGTACACCCAAATGCAAACCAGACCCAAATGCAAATCACTGTTGCAACCACCTGTGTTTGAGAGGGCATTCCCTGGTAGAAAAGGGGCGTGGTAATGTATTAAGGCACAGTAATGGTGTATTCCTGCAAAAGAACATTAGCAAAAGTATAGCACAAACAAAAACAGTTTATTGAACCCCACTTGTGCAATGTTCAACAATGACAACTCTAAAATTCTCTCTTGGACTACCGTACAAATTTATATTAAAAAGTAAGTCGATCAGTAAACTGCTGTTTTGCAACTCCCCAACATCATTATATATCATTATAAAGCGCTACGTAATCTGTGGGCGCTATAAAAAAACCTGTTAATAAATAAATAATAAATAAATAAATAATATATGCAGTCAATCTTTTAAATACTATTGTTCAAACACTAAAAGTTGTAAGTTATATGATGATCTTTTATCTGGGTATAAACTAACAGTGTAATGATCTGTTTCTGCAGTAATCAGAAGTTCTTTATAATGTCCTCACATGTCTTATGTTGTTTTTTTTTTGCTTTGTGCTAAGAAAGCCGGCTGTGCAAAGCTGCTGCATCTTCAGAGATGTTGATATAAGTTGTTCTTCATAGTTATTGAGTCATTAAAGCAACAACCTAAGACTCCCCAATGACATTTCTTTAAGCATACAAACTGAATAAAAAGACTAATTTCAGAGCTGTTGACGTAAAAAGGGTCAAAATGCTCTGGTAATGTACTGTGCTACCTTCATGACATACCTGCATGCTAAATATATATTAGGAGCTGACAAATGTAACTCAAATATATTTCAGGACTTAATATTTGTATTGGACAAAAGTCTACACAGCAATCTGGTATGAACCTTGCAAAGGTGATATATATATATATATATATATATATATATATATCTATATCAGGTGCACAGTCAGCTCTATATAGCATATAAGGAACAAAAGACAGGTCCGGCACACCAGACATTATATAACACTATGGGCTACATCCTAAACTACGTACGCAAGCGATTTTATGACGTAAAAATTGCCCTTTAGTATTTACTGCACATGCGCACGGCAGATGAACATACGTACAAGCCACGTATCAACAGCGTAACAAGAACAAAGTGGCGTGACATCCATACGACACCCGTAATTACGCTACGGAGGCGGGGTGAAGCATTTAAACTGTACAGTGTGGGCGTGCTTAGGTGTGTAAGTACGTGCAGCCTTTACGTACGTCAGTAGTTACACTTTGAAAAGTTAAGGTAGGGTTTGGGCAGCGTAAATCGACCAAAGTACATACATGCAAGGGGAGTGCATAGAAAATACGTTAGTGTAAATACGCTACGCAATGAAATGTAACAAGCAGTTAGGTCTGGATCTACCCCTATTTGTCAGCACATACATATAAAGGAGGTTTAGTTAACAATATAGCTATATTGGGTTAAGCTCACCTGCCCAGCATTAAGGCATCTCCTGTAGGTGAGTCCCCATCCATCTGCTATATGTGTACTCAGGAGGTCTGTATTAAGACACTCCTGCCATTTGAAGAGTGTGCCGCGACCATATTGGGGCAGGGTCAGGCTCCCAAAATAAAACTAGTGACAGTAACAAGAAAACACACAAGGCCACGCTTCTAATCAAATATATGAAATGTGTGCCAGGGTATATTTAAATAGGAGAGTTGCAGCCAAGGACCAAAAGTGAGCACTGTATAACTACAAGGAACAAAAGAGAGGTCCGGCGCTCCAAACAAACATTATATAACACTATGTGTCAGCACATACATAAAAAGGAGGTTTAGTTCACAATATAGCTATATTGGGTTAAGCTCACCTGCCCAGCGTCAAGGCACCTCCTATAGGTGAGTCCCTATCCATTTGCTATATGTGTACTCAGGAGGTCGAATATTTGATTAGAAATGCGGCCTTGTGTTTCCTATATAGCATAAGCAACCCAATCCAAAAGAGTGCACTCAGAGATTTACAGATAAAAAAAGACACACTAGACATTCATTACTGAAGGATAATAATGAAGGTCTAGTGTGGTCTCTTTTCAAACTTCCTTATAATAATGCTGGTAACTGTTGTGCCTTCTGGAACCTATTCTGCCACATGTTCAAGGTCACTATGTATGCAGTTATAACCGGTTCTAACTGCTTTGTTTACTAGGTGGAATCGCAATCTCGTTATTTTATAGACATACCTTGTATATATATTATGGTATGTAAATAGTACAATATAAAGACTTCTGAAGCATCCTTGAGGGCACAGCAGAAGTTTCACGTCGTTAAGGGTCAGATATTGAAATTCCTTGCAATCATGGAGGTCTGGATTCAGCAGCAATTTTGGCTTTAGAGCTACGGGTGTAGTTGTGCATCTAGTCTGGATCTGCTCCATGGTGTTTGTGTTTCTAAGTGATGTGTGAACTAGCTCTTAAAGTTCTTAATGTCTAAAAAAGAAAGATATTTTCTTCCTCTGCATAAAGTTTTTAAAAGTGCTGTAAAATTGTTCAAAAACAAACGGTATCCAATTATCAGTATACTGAGATTCATCTGGGAAAGAACCCAAGCAGAATCCTATTAACTAGCAATAATAGATCAATAGACAAGAGGCAATCTTCAGCTTTACTATGCTTTGGGGATTCTTAGACAAAGAAGTCAAAACATTATTTTATTTTAGAGCAGATCATAATTTGTCTTAAGTAGATTATTTTATTGGATTGGCACAAAAAAAAACTATACATAAACCAAGTTTTTACTGATTTTTATTTAATTTCCTTTATTTTCCAATTCTAAATTTGTTTTAGCTTTACTCCTGTTTCCTTTAAAAACAACCTTAACAAAAGTATAATCTAGTACAGAACTGGAAAAGAAAGAAAAGAAAGTAGGTTTGTGGCTGATGAACATATTGCTGAAATCTCTGAAATGGGTCATTAATTTCATCTCACAGGATGAAAAAAGTTGAAACTATCGGCCAAATTTTTAATTTGAGTTGTAGAGTAACATGTTTTTTCATTTTAATTTTCTAATCGTAAAATTTTGTGGATTTTGTATTCATTTTTAAAGTTAATAAACAATGTCATACTAAATGATGATTAAGCAGAACGTAAACATAGAAATATTTTAAGCCCCTGTATATAAAATTAGATTGATTCTTTCATTCAATAAAACAGGTTTAGAGACTATTGTTCAAAAAGCAATCAATAGATTACTGTGATTAGTTTCCTTACTGGGGCAGCAAGGAAGCTCAGTGAGTAGCACTTGTGTCTCACAGCGGTGAGGCCATGAGTTTGATTCCCGGAGCAGGCCTTATCTGTGCGGAGTTTTTATGTTCTCTCTGTGTCTGTGTGGGTTTCCTCTCACACTCCAAAATATGCTAGTTAGTTAATTGGCTGCTGAATAAATTAGCCCTATTGTGTGTGTAGATGTGTATGTCTGTGTTAGGGAACTTAGAATGTAGCTCCAATAGGGCAGGGACTGATGTGAATGTTAAATATTCTCTGTAAAGCTCTGCGTAATCTGATAGCGCTATATAAAAACCTGTTAGTAAATAAAATAATTTTTTTGATAAAAAGCTCTAAATCTGGGTGCCGAGCGCCTCTGGTGCAAATCTCACTCCCTTGCTGTCTTCCTCCACTTTCAATTCATCCTTTCCTCTTACTGCTCTGCCCTTGCCCAAGCCAAGCTAATTTTCTTCAAATCTCTCATCATCTCCCAAGCATCCACCCCCCGTCGCCTCTTTGCCACCTTTAACACTCTCCTCTCCCCGCTCCTGCTTTCCATCCCACCCTCTATATTCGCTTCCACTTCTCATCAAAAATTATCTCTATCAGAAATGACATCTCCTCCAACCTGCTTCCTTCATCCCTCAACAACTCTCCACCC
>WWET01002426.1:237919-249625 GCA_011038615.1 Limnodynastes dumerilii
CTTCTATGCAACCATCATGAGTTTTCTTCTTTTCATCTTATGACAAGCAACAAAATTCACTCCCTAATAATATCTTCACCATCCTCAACCTGCCCTGAGGACCCCATTCACTCACATCTCTCTCCACTGCCTGCTCCCATCTAACCTACCTTTTCAATATTTCACTCTTATCTGGTATCTTCCTTTCCTCTTGTAAGCATTCCCTTGTCTCTCCCATTCTCAAAAAACCTAATCTGGTCCCTACATCCACCTCCTGCTACCAACCTATATCCCTTTTCCCCTTTGCCTCCAAACTCCTTGAGCACTTTGTCTACCAACGTCTGTCAGCTGCTTTTGACACCGTTGACCATCCTCTTCTGCTTCATACCCTCTGCTCTTTTGGTCTCACAGATACTGCTCTCTCCTGGTTTTCCTCCTATCTCTCTGACTGCACCTACTCTGTTTCCACCCCTAGCTCATCACCCCCACCTTATCCCTTCCCTGTTGTAGTCCCCCTGGCCTCTTCTCCTTCTACACATCCTCGCTAGGTAACCTCATCAGCATCTTTAGTTTCAACTACCACCTCTACGCTGATGACACCCAAATTTACCTCTCCTCCCCTGACCTCAATCCCTCTTTTCTGTCTAAGATTTTCAAGTGCCTTGCTACCTTATCCACATTGATAGCCAAATGCTTTCTCAAGCTGAATATGAACAGAACAGAGATCATTGTTTTTCCTCCCCCTTGGATTTACTCCCCCCCTTCCATCACCATAACCATTGGTGATACCTCTGTCTCCTCATCCCCTCAAGTTTGCTGCCTAGGTGTCATCCTTGACTCCTCACTCTACTTCATACCACACATCCATGTCTCATTCTTGCCGTTTCCACCTATGCAACATTGCACGCATCTGTCCCTTCTTCAGCAATGCAGCTACCAAAACCCTCATCCACTCTCTAGTCATATTACGCCTTGACTACTGTAATTTCCTCCTTGTTGGTCTCCCGCTCACCCATCTTGCCCCCCTTCAATCTATACTCAATTCTGCTTTCAGGCTCATCTTCCTCTCACGCCACTCTACCTAGCCTTCTCCTTTATGTCAAACCCTAAACTTTCTTACTGTCCACTTCAGAACTCTTTTTAAACTCCTTACCCTCACCTTTATGGCCATCTCCTCAGCCACTCCTCCCTACCTCTCTTCCCACATCAACATGCACACCCCTTCTCGACCTCTCTGTTCTGCTAATCACCGCTGCATGACTTCCCCACTGATCACCACATCTCATGCCTGTGTCCATGACTTCTCGCGTGCTGCACCTCTGCACTGAAATGACCTCCCTTCTTCAGTCAGACTCTCCCCCACATTACAGGTCTCCAAGTGCTCACTCAAAACGCTCCTGTTCAGGCTAGCCTACCCCTCCTCCACTTAAAATCTTCACTGTATCCTACATCTATCCTTTCTTTTCTTCCCCCTTTCCTCTGCTCACACCAGCAGTCCAATTCCTTCCCCCTCCTTGTGTCTTCTGTGATTTGATTTCTCCCACTTACTGTGTTAGCTCACATGAGCATGGCCCTCCATCCTAGTGTTGTTCCCTCCTCTGCCTCCCCCCCTTGTTGATTGGATGTAAAAAAAAAAAAGAATAATTTAAGGAATTTCCCCTTACCTCATGTGGGAGATACAATAGGAGAAAGAAATTTAGATACATTTTTAATTTATATTGTTAGCATAGTAGTAGAGAGATGAATGGCCCAACCAATAGAAAGTTAAAGTGTTCAATGGATACAGAACTCAGTGATCCACTATTGAACCTCTCCTGCTGCTGTGGTCAAAATACCAACTGCAGCAGCAATGGAGGTCCAATAACCTAAGTCCCATGTGTGTGAGGGAAGACCACTCACCTAATATGCACGGGACTTCCGAGGGAAGACCCTACCTTTACATTTATGCCCCAGCCCCATGAAATTTTGGATCTGTGCATAATGAAGATTGTATATAAGGGTTTAACCAAGCCATGACTGTACAATTTACATACCTCCACCCCTCACACCTGTCATACATACTTTAGTCATGGCATCTTGTCCTGTCCTGCCATTTGAAAGGTTACCAGTACGATCCATTTGGATGTGCACATGGAGCGGAAAACCATCGTAAATGGTGAGTCTGGATCCGGTCCATTATGTGGTTAGAATGTATTGAGAGACTGAAAAAATGGAAGAAAAAAAATGATCGCTGCAAAAATATGTAAAAAAAAATGTCAATGGGGAAATGCCTTTAATATGAATATATACAAGGGGAGGAGACATGGATGTAAAAAAAAATGTTAAGAGCAGAGGAATATTCATACTTATTTTATTGCAACCATCACCTCTTCAATTAACTACATTGTCAATGATTGGCTAATCTTGATTCCCAATTGATTGCTATGGGTTGTTGCTCATGCATTATTCTTATTAATTAAAAAATATTGCCTTGAAAAAAATGGTAACATGCAGTGAGCACTGCTATTTATAGAGTGTTCAAGGTGGTTTGGACTAATGTACATCTCTTAAGAGGTAACTGTAAATGAATTGTAATTTATGTATTTAAAAGTCTAAGGGACATTGTATACTGATGGAAAGGGTAGGTTAAAAAAAAAAGTGATTTAGAGTTCAACTGATGATCAAGCCATCCTTTGTTTTATGTTTTATCACCCCTTAAATGTTTTCAGTATATGCTCTGAGGCACTTAAGAGTTTAGTTTCTCCATGATACATAGCAATACCGAATGTGAGTTGCTTTATACAGTAAAAAAAAATATCTTCCAAGACTTAGGCTTTAGTTATGTTTATATTTCTTAGATTTAAAGGAATAATTTAGAGCCCCCTGCTACTATTTTCCTTTGTTATCTCCCAAAATGCCCATATTATAGTAAGCCATTGGGATAACACATAGTAGGAGCTGGCCATTCATCATTTCTTGTGCTTGCAGACAGTTCATGTAAGTTTGTCAGAGTATTCACTGAAAACAATGTGATATGCACCATATAAAATAACATCTTGGGTCTCTCACTGCAACACTTACTCATCTAACATTTCAGTGCTGGAAAACAATCCATAAGCATGTATGCAGTGACAGGATGCAATAAAATGTAATTTTTATGTAGTCAATTAAAATAGCAATCAATTGATTTTCTCTGCACACAAATATCAATACCAATATGTCTACTGCTAATACAGTAGCTAAAAATATATATAACATATATCTTTTTGTAACCTATACGATGTAACCTACTATTATGGACAGTATAAATAATTTTTTGTTAAAGTGAATAAGTACATACAGCATACGGGTGTGTGTTCCTGCTTAGAACGGCCCTATCTCGATGAGGCATAGCAATCGATCCAAGGAGCACTGGGTTTTCGGTGCACCGAAAACTAAGTAAAAAAAGTCCCCCACTCCTTTCCTTAATTCTTACCCTAACCGTCCCCTCTCATTACCCTAACCTTAACCCTCCTTTCCTGGCAGCCTGACCCTAACCCTCCCTTACTTGCAGCCTGACCCTAACCCACCATCTCCCGCAGCCTGACCCTAATTGCCCTTTCCCTGCAGCCTGACCCTAACCCTCCCTCAGCCTGACCATAACCCTCCCTCCCCTGCAGCCTGACCCTAACCCTTCATACCCCGCATGGAGAGGTTACTCACCTTTCCCTCGGTCCGGCGATAGCAGCGGCAGAGGGATATCGGCAGCGGCGGTATTTTCGAGTGAGAATGGGGGAAGTATGCTGATCGGCATGCTCACCCATTCTGAAAAAAAAAAAGTATAAACTGGTAAGTATTCGAAATAAGGACATCCGAAAAGGAACTTTCGGATATCCCTAACTCGGAAAGGAGAACTTCTATCCGGGGACTGCAACCGCATATGCTATTACCAGCATGTAAATGGAAGAAGACTGAAATCCAAATTCTCTCTCCCACTTTATATACAAGAACAAGGCTAGAAAGAACTATTCACTGATAGCCAAACTGACAGTATCAAATCATATCCTGCCTCCTGATTTCCTCTATGTTTTCTGTTTTTAACCGATTCTTTGATCCCTTGCTTAACAAAGGCCGTCTACATTCATCTCTCCACTCTACTCAGATATGCATCAAACATTCTTTTGTACTTTGCTATTGTTCTTACTCTAGCTAACCACCTGCTCCTTGGAATAAGTTAGGTTTAAGTGCTCAATCCCTTTATATCCTAGTGAAGCATGCTATGTAATTCATACTATCAAATCACATAAGGCATAACTCAGTTCAAGCTATGTATTTCTTTATTCAATCTAAATTGAATACATATCACAATTTTAGAGCATTTGTATCTTCCCCTAATTATCATTTATTGATGCAAGCAACTCATTGACTCAATAATACACTTATGACCAAACTATTTTATTCCTTAATATGAAGTTCAGTCGAGCTTCATACACTGTATTTCCAAGCGCATTGTGGTCCACACAGGATTAAATCTCTGTAACAACGCACTATGAACAGCTAATTTTGATTTTACATGTTTGATATTAAGGGTTTACCAAAATTGAACTTGATCTTGTGGAAATGAAGGTTATACATTTTACATTACTCTATAGATTTCTTCAAAGAAATTAAATATAATTTCAATTCATTGATCTCTCTCCAAGAATAGTTAAATCTGTATTTGAAATGACACCACATTGCTTGCCTAATGGTGGCTTTTCAAATCTGTATGTGATACTGTCCCTTGTGTAAAGTGACCTTTAGGTTTCTTTGAATCTGTCCATCTTAAACATTTTCATTTGGACTAACAGATTCAAAGGCTTTATATTGTTAGCAGCCTGGAAGTCTCCTGGGGCCTCCTGGCCTGTGAATAATATGAAGTACTAGTTATTAAAGAAAAATAAGCGCCTTTCTTAGAATTTCATTGACAGGTTAAATTCAATATAAACTGATGCTAATATATTTCCAAGCTTTTTTTATAGCATGCTATATTTTGAAAATGTGTGTTAAAATATGTGACATTAAATGATATGTTGCCTTGCAGAATTCAAGTGCATTATGGGGATAAAAACACAAACATACATAGTGATGACAACGGAAAGAGAGAGATACATAGAGAAGGAGTGAGAAGTAACAAAACAATAAACTTCAGTTGTGATGACCTCATAGTAATCACTAAAGTGAACCCCTGGCTAAAGGAAAATGCCTTAACACAGAAATACAATTGTAGTCCACTCATATATTGGGATCGCTCAGAAATGACGGTCATTTCTATGTTGTGTGCTATTTACATTATTTCAGGTCATAACAATTAATTCTTCAATAAATTGTCATTTATTTTGTAATAAGGAGTTTTGCAGATATGCACTTTGGCCCATTCGCATATTATGCATATTTTGCAAGTGGTCTGAATGTGTCTTAAACAGGAAGTTTACCCAATGCTCTGACAAAGACACATTGGACGGGATCCAACCATCTGAGCACACAGAGGTCTGGTAGTCCACACGGTGAATTCCCCTGTCACACCCTTCTCTTGTGTGGTCTTTAGCTGGGTTACACTGCAGAAAACCCAGCCCAACTCCAAACCAAGCTCAGACTGTAAAATGTTAATGCTTCCCTCCGCCAACCTTATGGAGTTTAGGAGAAGCAAAGCCTTGACGAACAGATCTCCAGACGTACGGAGATAAGTTTTTTACAAGTTAAAATCCATGGCGCAATATCTGGTATATGGATTGACAGATATTCAGTGGAATTTGGCTATCATACGGCAGTCTGGATCCGGTCCATTGTTTATAATGTATAAATGGCTTCTTACAATGGAACCTATAAGACTGAGATACAAATGAAATCTTGAGGTATATGAAGACTTCACCTATTTCTCCCAATTGGGTCTGTCATCAGTGCAACTTTTTCCACAGTTTCACATTTGTCATGTAACCTGCCTCATGGCAGAAGATGGCTGTGTTATCAGCTGCTGATCATTTGGTCTCATGCCAGTTTCTTGGCAACACTGTTTGGCTTCTCTGAATTATCTCTCTTGTACTGGGCATAACGCTATCCAGTGTGTACAGTGTGTACTGTAGACTGTGCTATTTCTTGTATTTCTTATTGGACCATGCACATTTACTGCTGTCTTACTCTTGATCACTGTCTGTTTCTTGGTTTTTTATATTGATCTTTGCCTGCCCTTTAAAGTCTGATAGTTTCTTGTATTTTATTAACCACAGCCTACTAGATTTAGTATTTTTAAATTTGCCTGCGTCCATATCTCAGCACACTGATCTCTCTGTTTTTAAGTCTGTCCCCAGTTTTCCTGCTAAACCTTACTACCCACAGTACCCATATAATAACCATCTACTTGTACGAGTGAAAGGGCCTCATTTACTAAGGGGCAATTTAAATCGCCCCTTAAAATCGCAGCACGTCGCTGGAGTTGAGCCGTGATTTTTTTTCAAAGTCTCTGGATTTACCAAGATGCGATTTTTGGTGGCGATTTTTAAACTCCAGCGATGTGTGGCAATTAAACTCCAGCGAGTTTATGTTAACAATATAGAACTACTACTGTATTAACATAAAAATGGAAATGGGATGCATGCCAGAAAATAGCTATATAAGCCTGTATGTATATGCATTCCTTGTGTCTGCTCTTGAATGAACTGGACATCCGTGCATGCTTGAAATAAAGTTTGCTTTTCATCTGACTCTGCATCTAGGATTTATTATTTCCCTATCAGTTTTGGTGTTTCTGCCCGGTTGGACAAAGCTCTGCAGAATTAGGATACGGAATACTATTGGAATTTCCCTTACAGAAACTGTGTGGCCACAGAGGTAAGCCTTCACTACCTTTCATTTTCTGTCTAAGGGAACGGATAGTATTAAAGTCATTCCTGGTTCTTCAGAGCGAGCTCCAGCAAATGTAAATATATGCATTCGTTGTGTCTGCTCTTGAATGAATTGGACATCCGTGCATGTGCGAAATAAAGTGAGATTTGCTTTTCATCTGACTCTGTGTCTAGGATTTATTATTTCCCTATCATTATAAATAGGGACGGAGGACACATTTAATATTATAAATAGGGACGGAGGTCACATATTAGTTTTATTAGGTTACCTAGGCCATTTGTTTTCATTTACACAGTAACAGACAGAGTATGCTACCGGCAGCATGCCAGTAACCATTGGCATGCTGTCGTCTAGAGTACTATAAGGCACAGCATGCCCTGCAATACATGGGCATGCTAAGCCTTATAGTGCTATATGCGGCAGCATGCCAAGGGTTAAGTGCTTGCGTCGGTAGCCATTTTTAGTATTTTTAACACATTTATACTTTTTTACACAGGTGATGGGGGTTTAACAAAGCAAAGTGAGTGCCGATTTCTATGAAATCTACACTCATCCCCCTCTGAATGAACTCGGGAGAGTTTACAGCAAACCTCTGGCGATTTACTAAATCTCCCCTTAGTAAAACCAGAGATTTGTATGTCACTCATGCAAAAAATCGCCAGAGCGATTTAAACACTGGAGATTTAAATCTCCACTCATCTCTGACGATTTGGGGGAGATTTTGCTTTAGTAAATCTGAGACTTGAAAATCGCTATAAAAGTAATTCAAACTCTGGCATTTGAATTAAATAAATGAGTAAATGAGGCCCAGAGTCTGTGGACAACAAGTACTCACAATTTATATAGAAATGTGTATATAAAATTTGCACCTGCTGCAGGCCATGTCTAGGGGGGCACTTATTTAGAAGCGGATTTAGTACCCCTGAGCTTGGTTGTTGTTCAGGAAAATATATTAAACAGAACTGAAATCACTGATAATGTATTGTGTGGTTGTTTAAAATAATGTTTTTATATTTTCCGGTAAATGAATTTTTTCACTGCTTTACAGCATAAACACTAGAACTGCCGCTTATGTATTACTGGTAACAGTCTTTAATCCTTCCAAACACATTCCTCTACCCTGCACTTGCAGATATCCTGTTTACTTGTACATGTGGATTGAGCCTATTAATCCGTCTAATAGAGCACACAAGCACAGCACACAGTAATCGCTCAGATCTGGATCGGGGCCACTATCTATTGCCCTAATGGCTCTCTTTACATTTCCAACCTCATACCTGAGTTTTTGAGTATACAATGCGGACAAATCAAAGTTAGATTTTGTACCTGCTTTCTGTGCAAGGCACTCTGGACAGATATTACAGTGAAGGCATAGAAAAACAGACTGAGAGGAGTAATGCAGCAGAGTACAATTTTATATGGAACTGTAGTTTACTTATTGTTTTAAAGTATCTGCGTGTTTTTGTAGTCATTTTAATTGCCTTCTTTTATGCAATGTTGAATTTAATAAACCCAATAAAATAAACACACTTTTTAAAACAAAAATAAGTCACTGTTCGTTTTTCAAATGCAAAAACAACTATAAAAATATATATAAAAAACTTCAAGAATTGTAAAATTGTAAAATGTTATAAAATGTTATAAAACAAACGCTGGCATAAATGTCAATGAACTGCTATCTGCAAAAAAAAAATAAAAAAAATACATAATAGTGCAGCAAGGCTTAAAATGTATTTTATGTAACTGATTAATATTTGTCAGCTATGTGATCAGTATTTAGAATTGTGTTTAACCATGTGCAGGGGGTTTAATGGGAAAACATTAGCACTGATGGTTGGTACAGGTGATCTGAAAGAAGTGAACAGAAACCTGCCTACTGATTTGCATGCAGATACAATGAAATACCCAATGTTTTCCAAATATGTTAGACTACACCTTTTGATAGCTCCCAGAACATATAATAGTACACAGGCTAATCATGTCCTTTATGTTTTTGAACTTAATAATGTACAGCACATGCTCCATGCTAAAACTCATTATTCTTACACCATTGGATCAGCCCCATCCAATCGCAGCCCTTCCTGACACAGTCCAAGGCCAGGGGTCAGATTTACTAAGCTGCCGAAAAAGGCAAATTGGAGATGTTGCCTAATTAGAGTCTAGCTGACATTAGTCAGTATGTAATAGGAAAGTGAGAGCAAGAATCTGATTGGTTACTACGGCCAACATCTCCACTTTTCCTTTCTCACCAGTGACGTAAGTTCTTGAGGAGCGCCCAGAGGCAAACTTTTGTTGTCGTCCCTCCCGTAATGACGTCACAACGTCACACCCAGCGTGACGATGTTATGTCCATCAAGTTTATGTGAGGGAGGACGGAACGGACTCAGCGAAGAGGAGAGGTCTGTATGTAATCTCCCTCTTCCTCTCCCTTAAGCCCAGCTGGCCAGTTCGCGGGGGACTGGGGACACTGGACAAAAGACTGCCGGAGGTGACAATGGAAAAGTGCCCACCTCTGTGCTAGTGCCCGGAGCTTGGTGCTTCCATTGCAGTCTTGTGTATTTTAGCCACTGTTTCCTGCAACTTAGTAAATCCAGGGCTGCCGACTCTCCTGAGAAAGCCTGCAAATTTCCCACACTTGACTTGATGTCGTTTTTCATGCAAACCACGACCTCAAGTCCCACCCCCCACCTAGCAACACTATTTTTCCTAGTGTTGCTAGGGATTTACCAGGACTTGATGATGTAATTTGTGTCATCAAGCCCTGCCCACACCCCTTGAAATATTCTGAATGATCATTGGTGGTTAGTGGTTAGAGGCTTCAGGACGTGATTTGCATAAATTGTGTCATCAAGGCCAGCCCCCACTAAGACATCTATTGCTTCCCTCTGGGTTCTCTCGGAGGGAAGCATTAAAAAATAGGCAACCTTGAGTAAATCTGGCCCCAGATAAATGTAAAAAATAGCACACTGCTTAAACTAGTTAAAATAAGCATGTTTCTTGTGTTTATTATTCAGTCAGCTGGATACACTAGAAAAACTGTATGGTGACAACCAGCTCTGTTCTGCTCTATTCTTGACACTGGGAAGTGCAGTAGGTTTAGGATTGCCTACTTTTAATTTGTTCCCTCCGGTAGATCTTGGAGGGATAAAATAGATTCCTATATGGGGACGGGGCTTAATGACGTGATTTATCATTTCATTAAGCCACACCCTCGTCAAACACTACTGTAACCTCTAGTGTTCCAGGGGTTTGCTGGGCTTGATGACATTATCAAGTTCCACCCATCACTAGTAATTTATTATATCTATTACAATAGTGATTGATAGGGGGTCGGAACTTCCAGATTTGCCGGCTCTCCTGGGATGCAGGGAGAACTGCCCAAATTTCAGAAGTCTCATGGATATTCTGGGAGTAGGTTGGATGTCAGTGATTGACATCCATCCTCCTTAGTATAGCTGTATGCCTATGCTGGAGTGCACCTCCCTTCAACATAGTATGGCTGTTATTGGAAAATCATGGTTGTCAGTCAGTGACATTAATCTTATATCGCACATCCCCCCGCAAAGAATAGGACCGGCAGACGCGATACAGTGTTCCTAGTGCATCCGGCCTCAGGCTTATTTTAGACTAGCTAAAAGAGCTATCATCATGGCCTATAATTTCACTTTGAGGGGAAACCCTTGTGTTTGGGGTCCTGCGAGGCTGGGGTGGATCTGGCCCTCCCACAGTCTCACTCTTTCACTGACAACCTAATAACACTCTAGACACCAAGATTTTGAGTGTCGTCCCTAATAAGTGGAAGAATGGAAGAATTTACAATTCCCCATCAGCATCCACCAGGCAAGGCTTTACACTAGCCTTTAAGGGCATTTATTTCCATTTCAAGTTTTCCATATTTTCTACTGAATCATGACCGTTTTTCCCACTCCCTTCTCTGCCCCACATTTCTTTGTCTTCCCATTACCTTTGTAGTGTCACAAGCAGGACATTAATTTCTCATGTTATCCCTCAACCTATGCACCATTTGCCAAAGTAGTTGCAACCACAGGTTTTAATCCCTAGTTCAGCTTTCTGGTGCCCATTTCCCTAAGCAGACTTCCTCTACCTCATTTGTAAACTTAGCAATGTGTCTAAACACCCGAGGCATGTTAATATGAATATTTTTGGCATCCAAGGGTGCAAGGAGGCTAGCCAACTCTATTATGTCATTCATTCTCTAGATGCTCTACCCTTTCTTACATGAGCAGTGGACCCAGGGGTTACACTTATTTCCATTATATTTTTTCACTGTTGCATTGGTTATATACTGTAGATATCTGTTATTCTATTTTCTAATGATTATGCATGCATCTTATCATCTAAGAAGGAATTATATATTATGAGTTAATGTGGGTCACATTGGCAAATTGAAGTACAGATATAATATAGCTTTTTATTAATGATTCACAATGAAAGTATGCAAATTATGGGCTAAAATGGATGTAATGCTTTAAGTATGCAGCAGACATTTCTTAAGCCATTTTGCCATGTTTAAATTGTATTTCAACAAATATTTAAAAACATTTTCCCTGATGAAAGTGGTTATTTCACTGAAACGTCAGAACCAATCTGGACTGAATAAAGAAGTGTGTTTAAGTCTAGGGGTCTAGGTTGCCCATAGCAACAAATCAGATTTTGGCTATCACTTTCCTATTACATACTGACTAATGTCAGCTAGAATCTGATTGGGGAACATCTCCACTTTTCCTTTCCCACGGCTTAGTATATCTGGCCCTATGAGTGCCACAATCCTTTCTGGATCTTTGCTATATATATATATATATATATATATATATATATATGTGTGTGTGTGTATATATATATATATATATATATATATATATATGT
>WWET01002427.1:14251-34017 GCA_011038615.1 Limnodynastes dumerilii
TTAAACTACCTCCCCCCGCCCACCTACACGAAACTGAACGTAGGGACGCTGGGGGACGTCCCCTCCAGCATCCCTACAGCGCTGCTACGGACGCCCGATCCACGATCGGGCGTTGCCGTAGCGACGCCGGGAAACATCTGCCCGGCACGTGCGCAGATCGGCTTTTCAGCCGATCTTACGCTTGCGCCGCCGTCCTAGCGACGGCGGGCGTAGGTCTGGATCAGGCCCAATGAGGCATCTGCATAAACTAAGGAAACAAAACAGACTATCCTTAAAAATATCACTAGTGATCAAATTGTGTTAGTTTAACTGCAAAATACGGTGTTAAAATGCACAACTTCTTTTCATCTGTGGCACTATGAAACACATGTGAACTAAATACATATAATATATCAATAAATATAAGAATCATAAAAAAGTTTATATCAGATGATTTATCTTTTCAACAATATGAAAAGACAAACAACAAAGACAAATGGGTGTGTGTTGCTGCTGCTAACAGCCCCTTTTCGAAAGAGACTCTGCCCATTCGTAACTGGCTGGGAAATCGATTGCTTTTGCCTTGCATAATTGATCCCTGGAACATCAGACGGAGCTATGACTTGTAAATAGAAATTTAATCCCAACCCTTACTCTAATCCTTACCCTAACCCTCCCCTTCCATTACACTAACCCTTCCTTCCCCACAGCCTGACCCTAAAACTCCATACCCTGTAGCCTGACCCTAAGACTCTCTTCCCGGCAGCCTAACCCTAAGCCTCCCCTTCCCACAGCCTGATGCTAAGACTGTCCTTGTATGACTCTAACTCTAACCCTTCCCTTCCATGACTTCAACCCTAACTCTCCACTTTCATTACCCTAACCCTTTCCCCCAGCCTAACCCTAAAAGTCCCCAGAAAGTGTTACTCACCTCTTTATTGTATATTTACCAATCAACAGCCAAAAACAAGCTTTCGTCTTCCTCTACCTCTAAAACAGTGATTTCTCTATTGTAACTCCGTCCAACAAAAACACCCAGATATATTATGGTTAGCATACAACTTAGCTAGTACTGGGTTAGAAAACTTTGTTAGTGGCTTTTACTTGGCATGGAATGCTCTATGATTCTATTGTCATGATGTCAAACCTAAAAAAAATTCTTAATTCATTTTCCAACCACTGTATATATATATCTCTTTCTAGTTTCCAGGTAGACCTGTCGCTGGGATTTGTCGAGAACTGGACTATAACACAATCTTCCAAAACCAATGTTCCCTCAACTGTGGGACCATCAAACAACCCCCTATACACAAAACTTTATCTCCACTTTATATATAAAAACTCTTTCAGCAATTGCAAAACTAAAAATGTATGGAAGTATTTTAAAACAACTGATGTATATAGAAATTGTATATACTTAATTAATACAAAATTTCCCCTGGAGCCATTGAATTTACGAAAGACAATCAATTATGTCTTCCACAACTAGATAATTCACTGCTTCAGCAAGGAAATTGTTATAACAATTCAATAGCATGGGGGTAAATTTTATTACTCTAGCTGCACAAACCATGGGTGAGGTTTTTTTGTGTATCTAGTAACTATAGATTATATTACTTAACACAATTTTTTTGTTATATGAGTTCAATAACTCCTACAGAAAATAGTGAGACTCGTTAGCAATAGCAAAAATTTTCTGCAAAATAAAAATATGTATGTAACATATTCTCCAGAATGAATGACACCCTTCAGGTTAATCAACAAATATGTGTACATTAAATATGCGTTGATTGATATTTTAGAGGTAATCAAAGTAATAAGCTGCATAGTTTTACTTTCTCGTTGTGCTTTGGAACCAAACAAAACTTTAGAAACTCTTAAGCAATACAAAAACAGAGGTGCTAAAGCGATTTCACTCCTTTTTAGTATTTGGTGAAGACTCAACTTGTGCAATTAACAACTCTGAGACACTTTCTGTGATCACTAAGAAGGCAGGAAAACATTTGTTGGGGCATCTTAGACCACTACTTCATGCAGCTCCATTCCAGTTCTTTGATACTTCTTTGAATCATTGATTGTGGAGTACCATCGTCAATGTATGCTTAACAGCTTTTCAATTAGGTCAAGTGTCAGGTTTCTGGAAGAAGCAGAGATTGGACTAACCAGGGCCAACCTCCTCGTTTATAAATATTATAATCACTCTGCTGTGTCCAGGATAGGAAAATGGAGGAAACACTGGCTCCTCCCTCTGATCAGGTGACTGGTCACATGGGCTAGACATCAGCAAATGTCCTTTACCCACTTGGATCTAGCATCTACCTACAGCACAGGCTGGCGCCACTGTATTGAGGACCAGCGCTGGCTCTCACAGTTGTCACAGATCTTTGTAAATGTCAGCTCTGAGAAGCAGGGGGGTGAGCGGCAGCGCCTATCTAGCATGGCACCTGGATGTGCCGCATCCCCCCGTGGAGTGCATCTTCTGGCTAACATCTTCTGCCATTCATTTTCACCAGAGACCTTTAACAACGAGTAGGAAAACAGTCCAAATCATCCACCACCATATTAGACAGTGAGGGATTTTCTATGTGTGCTTTCTTTTGCTAATTGATCAAATTGTTCATGGTCAAAAATTATATTTTAAGTTCCAAAGGCATTTTGTAACGTTCAGGAACTGCATTTAGTATTTTGTGTTCCTGATGTGGAATAGTGGATTCAAATCCCAAGATTCAACAAAAGTACAGTTCTGAAACCACAATCTGTTGGTTTCTCTTTGTCTGTCTACTTTATCTCCCGGTGCATGTGGGCATTAGGCTATTGTGTCCTTTTGCTGTCAACATTTAAACGGTCCAATGCTTTTATTTTTATTACTATGGCCCTGATTGTGCTTGATACTCATTTTATTTTAACACAATATTCAGTGTTGATCAGCTTATGGTTATAAGTTAACATGTTTAACCTCATGTTTAGACTCCTGAAAAGAGAAAATGGCCATAGAGAAAAATAAAATACACGGTATCAGGCCCAATGACACCATCTGACAGAAGAATCAGGTGTTAAGTTCACTAGTGTTCCCTCTTAGTAAATTTTCAGTATAGGCTCTCTCGTTGTGAGCCTCCGTACAGAATACTGTCAGCCAAAGTAGGGACAGCTGAAAATTGCTTTTCGGCTGTCTCTATTTTGAATGACAGCAGTTTTAGATCTTTTTTTTATGAATGGCTGAGTATGCGATCGGCATACTAAACCATTCATTTTCAGAAGCACCACCACCAGAGACTTGGCGGGGGGGGACTTGGGGTTATGGTTAGGGAATGGTGTTGCTTACCTTTCGGAGCACCGAACACAGGGATCGATTGCTTCAAGGCATAAGCAATCGATATCCCAGCCAGTTCGGAACTGGCTGGGAGTGAACGGCCCAATCGAAATAGGGCCCGTTCGAAATGGGGACCCACACTCGCATAGCCAGATCTTCATACTATGCCTCCACAATTCTCCCTATTTCAACGTCTATTCTACATGCTAAACTAACTTCTAATATCTTTGAGGAACATCTGAATTCTTATATATTGTTTCATATAAATGATTGCTTTTGTTGAATCTCTGACGAAGTTCCAATAAATGGTTGACCATTATTTAAAAAAAAAATAGCTTTTATATTGAAACAATAAACAGTAATCAAATAAAAGCCACTGGTGCACATTCCATTCACTCTAAGGAAATCAAATTGTTCCCAGTATTGAAGTGTTCACAGAATTAATTGCATGTGGTGATATTTAGCAATCACAATTCTGCTATGTTCAACATATTGATACATCTACATGAAGAGCGATTAATCAAATATTTTCCAAAAGAATCAATATCTTAGTCCTGTGAAGAAAAGTCAACGTGTTTAAATATTTTATACTATTTATACCAGTTCAGAGATTATAGGGGTAATTTATTAAAGAGCAATAATATGTAGCTGCTTGAACGGCTTGTTTACGACCGACTAATCAGCTACCTTACCGACAACTCCATCCTAGACCCTACTCAATCTGGGTACCAACCAAAGAATGAAGTCTACATGTGGTGGTTGTGGACTTTCAGGAGAAAATCCAATTCCTATTATATCTTATAATATTGTGAACAGCTGCAGAAGTTGGTGCTTTCCTATTTTATAGGAACTGCTTCAGAAAGACAGATTATGGGTACGCTCCACTATATGTTCAACGTGCATAATTAAGGAATCTGCCAAACTGATTTATGCTAAAAAAAACACACACCTCATTATTTCCCCTGGTAAGAGTTATTTATGACCAGGGGCTAGGAACAGTCAGGCCCCATAGCAAAGGAACCGACAGACACCTGGATGTGTATGTGTGTGTTGGGGAAGGGGGATGTTTTCACAAAGCAGCCAAGCTCAACACAGTTACATGACCACATATGTCATGCAACAGTCCATTGTATAGATTGGTGAAGGGTTATGAATAGTGAAATGAATGCAATCACAATGGGTCGGATCCACAATAAGGAAAGTCAGGGGACTTACGGAAGTCATCTGTGTAAGTGCCCTGATAAGTTACATTGGCGCATATGTGCGCAAGATGTTACACTAGCATACCTTCTATAATACGGAATTCAGTTCCATATGTTAGAAGTCCCAGTGAAGGGAACGGCCTTTCACTTATGAATGGCGAATTCCATACATTCTTACCCTAACCCTCCCTTCCCTACAGCTTAACCCTAACCGTCCCTTCCCCGCAGCCTAACCCTAACCCTCCCTTCCCCGAAGCCTAACCTTAAGACGCCCTTACCTGTAGCCTAACCCTAAGTGCCAGATTTACTAAACTGCGGGTTTGGAAAAGTGGAGATGTTACCTATAGCAACCAATCAGATGCTAGCTCTCACTTTCCTATTACATACTAGAGAATGTCAGCTAAAATCTGATTGGTCACTATGGGCAACATCTCCACTTCTTCAAACCCACAGCTTAGTAAATCTGGCCCTATGACTCCCTTCCCCACAGCCTAAACCTAAGTCTCCCCTAAATAAAGAAATCATTTTTTAGAATTTGTTATCAGAAAGCACTTGCAATATTTTGTGAAGCCGAGACGATGAAATAAAAGCAGTTGTAAAACTAGACGCAGCTCTTATTCTCCTACCGGAACACAAGTGGCAAAGAAAAATATGTCTATCCCTCCATCCGTATCAGAGAATCACTTAATCCCATCCCCTTTAAGAAAATCATATATCATGAGGTAGAGGGTACTTTATAACACAGTAAGTGAAAGTGAGGATTCAATATGAGACGATCCTATGGTTGCTGATTCATCACCAATAACGTTATAAACATCTAGGAGGCTTGTACAGCAAGAATCAAAAAATATGTCCTCTATAAGACCTTTCCCTGTTTTATTAGAATGGTCAATGGTTACAGTGTTACAGTGTGTGTTCTAAGGATCAATCAAGGATACTCAACTTAGAATAGAAATTCACCCTATACACAGGGGAGTAGTGAGGGTGGAGTCTGCGGAGCTTGTGCTCCGGACGCTGGCAGACCAAAAGGGCTCAGTCAAGTGCCATTTCCAGATCCCTAATATACTAGTATTACATGTGGGATAATAATAGGGGTCTGGAATGGCTCACTATTTAATGTACAAGTGGGGAATGTCATGGGTCTGGGGATGTCACATTTGATATATGTGGGGTATATTAGGGGTTTGGGAATGGTACTATATACTGCATATAATGTGCCATTCTCAAACCCTAATATAAACCACATATTATAATATGTGTCATTCCCCTGTGCTTTATAAAGTGTACCATGTCCATAGATGTTAGGGAGACAGGAAGGGTGCAATGGATTGGAGGTAGAGAGAGAAACGTGTAATGTATAGGGGACAGAGAGGGGGATGTGTAAATATAAAGGGACAAGGGGGGACTATGTGTATGGAGGGGGTGCAGGGAGGCAGAAGTGTATTAGAGAGGGGGCACAAGAAGGTAGGCATGTCATTAGGGGGGAAATCGAAAGGCAGATGTGTAACACAGTAAGGGAAATATGTAATGAGGGGTGGGAGGAGATGTGTAATGTCGGCTCTCTTCTATCTTCATTTTCTCCACAGACTTTTAGTGCGGTAAGAATCAACGTGAGGCACTAGGAGAAGAACTCATCAATCAATATTCATTCAAGGAAGTTTCACAGCAGCAAAGGAAAGGGTTCTTTACAGTAAGGGCAGTCAAGATATGAAATTCGCTGCAAGGGAGGGGTGTGATGGCAGTTTCACTGGATATGTGTAAGAATTGGTTAGACAAATTTTTTGCAGAAATGGGCATCCTGGGTTACCGGGACCGCTAGTTAAAATGAAAGATAGTAATGGATCCAGGAAAAAATAGGACAGTCATCTTGGGTCAGGAGGGATTTTTTTCAGTTTGCAATAGATTGGAGGTTGCTTCATCTGGATTAATTTCATATTAAGATTTATTTTTCTATGTTATTATGTTACTATGGGCCTGATCCAGACCTACGCCGATGCGCTGTGCTTACTAAAGCACAGCGTATCGGCATTTACTTACCCTGACACTCCCCTAACCCCTAACTTCAGCCGGCATAAGGAAGGGGCCATACGCTCGTACAGGAGCGTATGGCTGCTTAGGCCGCCCTCCTACCCTCATTTAACTACCTCCCCCCGCCCACCTACACTAACCTGAACGTAGGGATCTCTGGATATTATTGTGTGATATAATCATGTGATCTCTGGACATTACTGTGTGATATAATCATGTGATCTCTGGACATTACTGTGTGATATAATCATGTGATCTCTGGACATTACTGTGTGATATAATCATGTGATCTCTGGACATTACTGTGTGATATAATCATGTGATCTCTGGACATTACTGTGTGATATAATCATGTGATCTCTGGACATTACTGTGTGATATAATCATGTGATCTCTGGACATTACTGTGTGATATAATCATGTGATCTCTGGACATTACTGTGTGATATATTAATGTGATCTCTGGATATTATTGTGTGATATAATCATGTGATCTCTGGACATTACTGTGTGATATAATCATGTGATCTCTGGACATTACTGTGTGATATAATCATGTGATCTCTGGACATTACTGTGTGATATAATCATGTGATCTCTGGACATTACTGTGTGATATAATCATGTGATCTCTGGACATTACTGTGTGATATAATCATGTGATCTCTGGACATTACTGTGTGATATAATCATGTGATCTCTGGACATTACTGTGTGATATAATCATGTGATCTCTGGACATTACTGTGTGATATATTAATGTGATCTCTGGATATTATTGTGTGATATAATCATGTGATCTCTGGACATTACTGTGTGATATAATCATGTGATCTCTGGACATTACTGTGTGATATAATCATGTGATCTCTGGACATTACTGTGTGATATAATCATGTGATCTCTGGACATTACTGTGTGATATAATCATGTGATCTCTGGACATTACTGTGTGATATAATCATGTGATCTCTGGACATTACTGTGTGATATAATCATGTGATCTCTGGACATTACTGTGTGATATAATCATGTGATCTCTGGACATTACTGTGTGATATATTAATGTGATCTCTGGATATTATTGTGTGATATAATCATGTGATCTCTGGACATTACTGTGTGATATAATCATGTGATCTCTGGACATTACTGTGTGATATAATCATGTGATCTCTGGACATTACTGTGTGATATAATCATGTGATCTCTGGACATTACTGTGTGATATAATCATGTGATCTCTGGACATTACTGTGTGATATAATCATGTGATCTCTGGACATTACTGTGTGATATAATCATGTGATCTCTGGACATTACTGTGTGATATAATCATGTGATCTCTGGACATTACTGTGTGATATATTAATGTGATCTCTGGATATTATTGTGTGATATAATCATGTGATCTCTGGACATTACTGTGTGATATAATCATGTGATCTCTGGACATTACTGTGTGATATAATCATGTGATCTCTGGACATTACTGTGTGATATAATCATGTGATCTCTGGACATTACTGTGTGATATAATCATGTGATCTCTGGACATTACTGTGTGATATAATCATGTGATCTCTGGACATTACTGTGTGATATAATCATGTGATCTCTGGACATTACTGTGTGATATAATCATGTGATCTCTGGACATTACTGTGTGATATATTAATGTGATCTCTGGATATTATTGTGTGATATAATCATGTGATCTCTGGACATTACTGTGTGATATAATCATGTGATCTCTGGACATTACTGTGTGATATAATCATGTGATCTCTGGACATTACTGTGTGATATAATCATGTGATCTCTGGACATTACTGTGTGATATAATCATGTGATCTCTGGACATTACTGTGTGATATAATCATGTGATCTCTGGACATTACTGTGTGATATAATCATGTGATCTCTGGACATTACTGTGTGATATAATCATGTGATCTCTGGACATTACTGTGTGATATATTAATGTGATCTCTGGATATTATTGTGTGATATAATCATGTGATCTCTGGACATTACTGTGTGATATAATCATGTGATCTCTGGACATTACTGTGTGATATAATCATGTGATCTCTGGACATTACTGTGTGATATAATCATGTGATCTCTGGACATTACTGTGTGATATAATCATGTGATCTCTGGACATTACTGTGTGATATAATCATGTGATCTCTGGACATTACTGTGTGATATAATCATGTGATCTCTGGACATTACTGTGTGATATAATCATGTGATCTCTGGACATTACTGTGTGATATATTAATGTGATCTCTGGATATTATTGTGTGATATAATCATGTGATCTCTGGACATTACTGTGTGATATAATCATGTGATCTCTGGACATTACTGTGTGATATAATCATGTGATCTCTGGACATTACTGTGTGATATAATCATGTGATCTCTGGACATTACTGTGTGATATAATCATGTGATCTCTGGACATTACTGTGTGATATAATCATGTGATCTCTGGACATTACTGTGTGATATAATCATGTGATCTCTGGACATTACTGTGTGATATAATCATGTGATCTCTGGACATTACTGTGTGATATATTAATGTGATCTCTGGATATTATTGTGTGATATAATCATGTGATCTCTGGACATTACTGTGTGACATAATCATGTGATCTCTGGACATTACTCTGTGACATAATCATGTGACCTCTGGACATTACTGTGTGACCTAATCATGTGATCTCTTGATATTACTGTGTGATATAATCATGTGATCTCTGGACATTACTGTGTGACATAATGATATAATCATGTGATCTCTGGACATTACTGTGTGACATAATCATGTGATCTCTGGACATTACTGTGTGACATAATCATGTGATCTCTGGACATTCCTGTGTGACATAATCATGTAATCTCTGGACATTACTGTGTGACATAATCATGTGATCTCTGGACATTACTGTGTGACATAATCATGTGATCTCTGGACATTCCTGTGTGGTATAATCATAACATTCTCAGATATTATTGCAGATGAATAAACGCAACCTCAATAAAGAAAGGCTGCATATATGATAGAGCGCTCACTCTGTGAACCTGCTAATACCATAGTACAACAGTCAACAGCACAATAGTCAACATATACATTGACTATGACTATGTGACTTTCAGTTTGTAATCCTAGAATATCCAATAAAATGGTCCTGACAATTATTCTTCACTGTCACCAACACCATCATTATCAAAAACATCTTTATAGCATGGAGACATTGGAATGTTGTCATGCCAATGTCATTCAGTAAACAGCATACACCGGTTATCCTGAAGATAACGGAAGTGTGGAAATAGGATACCCATGAATCCCTTGAGTACTGCTGCTGCCTTATACTCATGGAAAATAACGCAACTCCCTTATCGAACTCTTACTTAACAACAGAGAGAAGAAGTAACAAGAAACCCCCAACAGCGGCTCATTTTGTGAAGTAGATGCATATTGTTTTTGTAACTGGAGAATTTGGAGAAAGGAAAAAAAATCTAATACACGTACAATGATAACAGGTTCTCTTGCACAAAAAGGTTGTGTCAAACAATATATACCCATCCGTCAAGCCCATTACACGTCATTACTGCAACCAAACGTCAGGAGGCTGATCCTCCTGCTGGCATTCTGAATAGGTTACCGTGAGAGGTAAGGGGCAGAGGCAATGTAGTAGCCAATGTACAGTAACGACGGCCCAGATCCTGGGCTACGGCCGGCAGGGGAATTACATACAGCGCGTACGTAATTCCCCTGTCTAGAAGGTTGTGCACATGCGCACAACTTTTTTATGATGCCGTAAGTGTCGACGTACGGAACTAACGTTACGTACACCGGTTCTTACGAAAAGGGGGCTTCCCCCCCATTACGCATATCGTATCTCCGCCGTGATGGGGGAGAACGATGGTAATGATGGGATGGGGTGGGGGAAGACCCGTTACGTTCAGGTATGCGGCCGTAAGGACACATATGTCATCATAAAAGTTAGGGTAAGTGTCCAGTGGGGCGCTACGATGCCGGCCGTACTGACCTCGGGCGGCTGTAAGGCGCCCGTAGGTCAGGATCCAGCCCGACGTCCTTATACAACTGTACCTAATTCAGACCTGAAGTTTGCATCAAAACATCAGGGGCTGATACAATGTACTACCCTGATCTTGCGTAAATGTATGGTTGTGCTCAGTTAAACATATTCCACAATCAGGGAACTCTTTGCACTGTGTGGTGGGCCCACCTGCTGGGGAGAGTTAAATAGGGCTTCAAAAATCATTAAACCTTGGTTTACTTACCAACTAACATCTGCCGTCTTCCTGCAGAGATCAGACAATGGAGATGACGTCACCCGATCAGTGTCCTACAGAAAGAGTATATGACTCATCCTGTGTAGTGAATGGGCGATGTCAGCTCCATTGTCTGATCTCTGCAGGAAGCTAGCAGCTGCTAAAAGTTAAATGAATAAAGTTTTAATGATTTACTAATGGACTGCAATCTAACTCTCCCACCATGTCACAAACTGAGCATCATAGGATGTAAAGATGAGTCTAAGCTCCAGTCTATAAGATCACGGGGTAGATCCAGAACTACGTTTGCCGTACGTTTACTCGCTTAGCGTATTTACATGTGCGTTCCTTCTATACACTCCCCTAGGCACACCCCTTGAATGTACGTATTTTGTCAAGATACACTTTTCAAACCCTACCTTAACTTTTGCCGACCTAACCGCAGTGATCCACTCATGTACGTATGGGCAACATGAATTTACGCAGCTAAGCACGTCCATACTGTACACTTTAAATACAAACCCCCGCCTACTTAACGTTTTTCAGACGTATTTTTGACTCATGTAAAATTGGCACGCCCACACGTTCGGATTTATGCGTGAATGGCCCATACGCCCACACGTAAGTCTTTACGTGACACATACGTGAATGGCCCATACGTTCACAATTACGCTATGTTACAGAGCGTATTTTCTATGGAGCGCATGCGCAGTACTTACCAAAAGGCGATTTTACGTCTCCGCCACGCGTAAATTCGCTCACAAGCGTTGTTCTGGATCTGGGCACATGTAGCTATTTTGTGCCCATTCGCTATGTGCTGTCCTTGCATAGATAGAGTTACTGTAGCATGCTCCTTTAGATCACATGAAGTCATCCTACGTTTTGTGCTTGATGCATGACAATTTGTGGACACCTCTCGATAAGCTGCCAGGAGCCCCTTATTCTCAACTTGGGTCAAAGATCCCTAAAATCCTGGGAATTGAATCTTTGGCAAAGCATGTGCTGCATATAACAGACAAAATTCTGGATCTATATATCCGTCCTAGAACTTTGGTCCGCCCTCACGGAGATCAGTCCAATGGTCCGCAGTTTGCCTTTGATTGTATTGATGCAGATCCATGCTGTAAACTTGTTGGGCTCATGGACCTGAAAGAGTTATGGACACGAAAGTTTCCATAACTCCCATCAGAGGGGAGTGACAGTCTGAATCCTGTCTCGAGTCTTTATTCATGGCATAGGAGTGATCGGTGTGACAGGTTAGTCGTACGTAGTTTATTATTTATTCGAGTTAGATGTGCTTTATGTCATCACTCGGATGTATCAGTTATACCGCTTTCAGATTGCAGGCCAAAGCAATAACCCGGTTATTGCCGGGTTGTTTGGTGAATTTTTTTTTTTTTTAAACCCAGGTAGGTCCCTTGAAAAACTCCAGGGCAGACCCAGGAAATTCTGGGTCCCAGGTCTGCCCCTATATTGTGAAGGGGCTGCGTGCAGCTCCAGGGGAGGGACTTGTTTACTGTTGCATAGCAACAGTAAAAAAAATTCCTCCAATCGGGTGCATTAGGTGAAAATAAAAAACCCGGGTCTGCACCTTTCACATCGCCACTTACAGGGGTCGGGCACGGGATGAACCCTTCTTTATTCGCATGTCTTGGTGGTATCTTTCAGATCACCACCAATAACCCAGGTTGCCGGGTTTTTGGCCAAAAACCGGGGTTTTAGTGGCAATCTGAAAGGGGTTTTACAATGCTATAAATATTTTCTAGCATTAATTTCTGTTGGGATCTCAGTGCTGTGAGAAGCATTCAGGGAATAAAAGCCGAGGCTCTCAACTAATATTCCCAGCTGCTAGGAGACACTCTGTGGTATATAGATTAAA
This sequence comes from Limnodynastes dumerilii, assembly GCA_011038615.1. NCBI lineage: Eukaryota > Metazoa > Chordata > Amphibia > Anura > Limnodynastidae > Limnodynastes > Limnodynastes dumerilii. The sequence goes on from WWET01002427.1 coordinate 26,967, forward strand.
GACGACACTGGTCAACCATAGTCATGCATTGAGGACATGCTAATTATCAAAGCAGGATTTGAAGACATAACGGTGTCTATAATTAGCACTGAGCAGCACACCGTGTTCTAATGAAGCACTGTGGAACCGCACACTACTGCATCAGCCTCCAATCTGCAATGATGTAACTAGGTCACTGAACTCCGCTTCTCCTCAGATATGGCTTCCAGATCATTCATCTACCACACAAGATATATATCATTTAGCAACGGGAGCAACAGCAACAACAGAGACAATTTGTACCTGGATAAACCATGTTGCAATATAGAGGTAAATCAATTTAAAAAAAAACCTTAAATGCAGTGAAAATTCTTGGTTTTTAAATATAGAACAGAAATTCTGAAATGCTTTATTTTGACATTGTAATTCAAAGTTAGGAAACATTATGGGACAGATTTACTAAGCTGCGGGTTTGGAAAAGTGGAGATGTTGCTTATAGCAACCAATCAGATTCTAGCTCTCACTTTCCTATTACATACTAGAGAATGTCAGCTAGAATCTGATTGGTTGCTATGGGCAACATCTCCACTTTTCCAAACCCACAGCTTATTAAATATGGCCCCACCTCTCAACTCTAATTCAGGGTTGCCACCTCTATCATAATATCCAGGAGACTCCTCAAAATAAGGCATTTCTCCTTGTAGTCAGGGAAACCCCGCCCCATTCCCCAGTAACACTATGAAAAGTAGTATTGATGGACAGGGGGGAAGGCTTCAGGATGTAATTTGCATAAATCATTTTCTTAAGCCCCGCCTCGCTATCAGCATCTCTGTCATCGTTCCGAAATCATTTTACAATCATCCCAAAGCATGTAAATAACTGATAATAAAGAGCAGGACGGTAATAACTGTTCTTCTGTTCATCCAGTGATCTCTAACTGCTGTCCATCACCCAGGTAACATCTTTAATCTTCCACCCTCCAAGCCTTTCTCAAGCCTTTCCATTCTTAATACAACAAAATACAACAAAGGCACAAGCTAGCAATTAGAAGACAGCGCATTCTGCAGCTACCTTTAATCTAGAACCGAGACAGTTATGTAACCTGTGGTGACAAAGGGCCTGATCCAGAGCTACGCTGGTCCGCAAGTACAGCTAGCGTAGCTCTGGTGCACTTCCCCAGTCACTCCCCCTGTGTGAGCGTAGTTACACACAGTTACGCCGGCTGAAGGCTACCCTTACTTCAGCCGGCGAAACTATGTGTAACTATGCTCACACAGGAGCGTAATCAGTGAAACCCTGCCCTCACTACCTAATTACTCTCCCTCCCCCGCCTACCTTCCGTAACTACAACGTAGTTACGGCACAGCACGACCACTACGTTGTAATTACGGACGCATGATTCAGTGAACCCTGGGCAACATCTGTCCGGCGCATGCGCAGAGCGGCAAATATGCCGTTCTTACGCATCCGCCTGCCGTAACTACAGCGGGCGGCGTAGGTCTGGATCAGGTCCAAAGAACCTAGCCAATTGAAGGGGATCAGTCGAACCTAGCCAATTGAAGAACTGATTCAACATCACCTAGTGGCTATGTCTGGTACTGCAACACTAAAAAGGCAGTGTTGTTGTGGAGAGAATATATTGTTTGCCCCCTTTAGAAGCATTTTCAAAAAAATAAATAAATAAAAAAGAGAAGGAGAAAAAGGAGGAGGAGGAGGAGAAGGATTAGGAAGAGGAGAAGGAGGATGAGGAGGAGGAGGAGAAGGAAGAGAAGGAGGAGGAGGTGGAGGAGAAGGAGAAGTAGGTGGAGAAGAAGAAGAAGGAGAATAAGGATGAGAAGGAGGAGGAGGAAGAAGAGGAGAAGGAGGAGGAGAAGAATTAGGAAGAGGAGAAGGATGAGGAGGAGGAGGAGCATGATGAAGAGGAGACAGTTGTGGAGGAGGATGAGAGTGTGGCGGTGGCAGAGGAGGAGGACACTGCTCCTGAAGTAGAGACGGTTGATAAGGAGTGTCATGATGACTTGGTTGGGAGAAGTAGGTGGAGAAGAAGAAGGAGGAGAATAAGGATGAGAAGGAGGAGGAGGAGGAGAAGAAGAAGGAGACGAATAAGAAGAAAATCAAGAAGAAGTAGTAGAACAACAACAACTATATTTTGTGGTCAGCATCAGATGTCTTATTTTTTTTTTCTCTAAAAGTGCAACCTCCCAACAACCTTTACTACATTCATCACATTCATTCATAGTTCATGTAATCAATAGAGTTTATCATCCAGCACTGGGTTAAATGCTCTTTTCTTGTGTTGAATTCTGATGGGACCAGTCCCCTTCTTAATCCTCTTTCTTTCTTTTCTCCAGGGACTAATCTAAGGATTTGTTATGTCACCAAAAGGAAGGAGTTATGATCTCCATGGAAAAGTGCTTTCTGGCTGATTGAGGAATAGGTAGTAATGCAATCAAACACAATTTAAAAAAATAATATAAAAAAAAAAGATGATTCTGCACTTTCTATTAATAATATAAATACAGAAAGAACAGAGTTAAACTAACACCTCAATGCATACATAAATACAAGCTTACACTGTTAAACACACAAACATATATGCTATATCCACAAAAATCATACCGAATATTGCTCCAGATTAATGGATTATTGACTGAGCTGATTATCTTATCGTGTGTGTACCAGATTTAACCACACAAAAAGATTCCAAGAATACTGGAGAATATATATAGTGTTATAAACAGAGTTATGACAGAATCAAGCTGTATTATTATCAGCACATAGTTGTCGTTACAGGTTCACAAAACAAAACAAAAAAACTAAGAAAAAAACCCAAAAATGATATCACATATGAACTGACTTATGACGTATTGTGCAAAAACAAGATAAAAGATCACAGCTTAAATTACTGACCGCAGTTAGCATGTGTAACACATAACAAACTAATAAAGCCAAACCAATTCAGTTATGTCTCTGTTTATGACAAATGTAGTACATACATCTGTCAAAACCCCTGCCAATCCCTGCAATACCACCCAAAAAATATTTGAGAGACAATTCATCTACCCTATTTCTAGAATATTTGAGAGCCCATTTGGGACTTCCCAGCAACAGTGACTGTTGCTTCCCTGCCGGATTGAAGGAATAGAAGATCCCTAGGAGGAATCCACAGTGGAAACTGGTGAGCATTTCCACAACCCCAACCTTTATTCTAATCCTCGCCCTAACCCTCCCCTTCCATTACCCTTCCCAGCAGCCTGACCCTAAGACTCCCTTCCCCGTAGCCTGAACTTAACCTTCCCCTTCTCCCATCCATCCCTTCCCTGCAACCTAACCCTAAGTCTCCCCTTCTCCCATCCATCCCCTCCCCACAGCCTAACCCTAGGTCACCCCCTCTATGCTCCATCCCCTCAGTGCAGTCTAACCCTAACCCACCTTCTAGGCTCTATCCCCTCCCCACAGCCTAACCCTAAGACTCCCTACCCCACAGCCTGACCCTAACCCTCCCCTTCTACGCTGAATTCCCTACCAGCAGCCTAACCCTAAGCCTCCCTTCCCCGCAGCCTAACCATAACCTTCTCCTGTTCCGATCCATCCCCTCCCTGCAACGCAACCCTAAGTCTCTCCTTCTCCGATCCATCCCCTTCCCGCAGTCTAACCCTAAGACTCCCTTTATATGTTCTGTCCCCTCCCCACAGCCTAACTCTAAGATTCCCCTTTGTACATTAACCTGTCCGGTGCAGCATGTCTACGGTGGGTCTGTAATGGGTGACAAGTTTTGTAAAGCCAATAAATGGGTAAGTTGGCAAAAAAGATATAATATAATAATATTCGGCATACTTACTCATTCATTATAAAAAAAATCTAATTAGGCATATTTTCGAAATAGAGACAGGCTATCACCTGTCTCTATTTCAGAAATCTGTGTTTCATACCAGCGAACAGAACCTGCATAGCAACCAGGTGTCAGTCTCACCCTGTGGTGAATTGTAAAGTAAAAATAAAATAACGAATAATGTTTAAGCAGTGGAGCCGCCGGCTAAGAAGTGTTGGCACAGACACAGTGTCTGGCTGACTCATCACATTATTAGCAGCGATGGGCCAGCCAGGCACTGTGTGAGTATTGGAGTGTACAGCTCCTCTACAACAGCTCCCATAAGGTCACATCAGCATTATTCAGTGAGCAGAGAGCTGCATTGAGAAAAAAAAACAGGAAGACATAATGGCTGGAAACATATAAGTTAGGTGCAATGATGACTGGAAACATATAAGTAGTTGCAATGAAGACTGGAGACATATAAGGGGGGGGGGGATGATGACTGGAGACATATAAGGGGGGTGAAATGATGACTGGAGGCATACAAGGATGGTGCAGTGATGGTTGGAGACAAAAAAGGATATGAAATGATGGCTGGAGACATATAAGGGATGTGCAATGATGGCTGAAAACATATAAGGAGGTGCAATGATAACTGGAGACATATAAGGGGGCACAATGATGACTGAAGACATATAAGGGGTGTGCAATGGTGGCTGAAGACATATAAGGGGGGTGCAATGATGATTGAAGACATAAAAGGGGATGCAATGATGGCTGGAGACAAAAAAGAATATGAAATGATTGCTGGAGACATATAAGGGATGTGCAATGATGGCTGAAAACATATAATGAGGTGCAATGATAACTGGAGACATATAAAGGGGTGCAATGATAACTGGAGACATATAAGGGGGCACAATGATGACTGAAGACATATAAGGGGTGTGCAATGGTGGCTGAAGACATATAAGGGGGGTGCAATGATGATTGAAGACATATAAAGGGGTGCAATGATAACTGGAGACATATAAGGGGGGTGCAATGATAACTGGAGACATAAAAGGGGGCACAATGATGACTGAAGACATATAAGGGGTGTGCAATGGTGGCTGAAGACATATAAGGGGGGTGCAATGATGATTGAAGACATAAAAGGGGATGCAATGATGACTGGAGACATATAAGGGAATGTAATGATGACTGGAGACATATAAGGGGGATGCAATGATGGCTGGAGACATATAAGGGGGTGCAATGATGGCTGGAGACATATAAGGGGGTGAAAAAAATATTGGAGACATATAAGGGGGGTGCAAAGATGACTGAAGACATATTAGAGGGGGTATAATAATGGCTGGATATATATAAAATGGAGGCCAGAACCACGCTGCATCTTACCGCATGAGCTGGGGGTGCCAGTCCTCTCACCTGTACTGTTGTTATGCTAGATAGACCCTACCTTAACAGTTTCATACTGTTGATTGTACATAAGGGCTGAAGCCAACCCTTACTGTATAATCTGCACCCTTCTCCCCCAGTTTCAAACATTTCCCGCATCACCAAAGTAATCTCTATAAGGATGGATCTGGATTCTCTGGATCCAAAATTGTGTCCTGGGATAGCGGCACAGCACATCAAAATAGATGAGGCGTGGTCGATGCCGAGAACGGCCCTTTTTTCGAACTGGCTCTCAAAACAATTGCTTCTGCCTCGCCGAGAAGCAAATGATTAGCCCCTGGAAAAATATGAGGCAGCGAATGGTATTTATCAAACCCTTTCATTACCCTAACCCTAAGCCTCCCTCACCCTGACCCTAACCCTCTCCTCCCTCAGCCTGACCCAAAGACTCCCTTCCCCACAGCCTAACCCTAACTTTTCCTTCCCCGCAGCCTGAGCCTAAGACTCCCTTCCCCACAGCCTAACCCTAAGACTTTCTTCACCGCAGCCTGACCCTAAGACTCCCCTCCCTGCAGCCTCACCCCAAGACTTCCTTCCCCGCAGCCTAACCCTAAGACTCCCCTCCCCACAGCCTGACCCTAAGACTTTCTTCCCCGCAGCCTGACCCTAAGACTCCCTTTCTGCAGCCTCACCTTAGCCTCCCCTCCTCACAGCCTAACCCAAAGACTCCCCTCCCCACAGCCTAAGCCTAGGTCTCATTTCCCACAGCCTAACCCTAAGACTTCCTTCCTTGCCCCCACAGCCTAAGACTCCCCTCCCTGCAGCCTGACCTTAGACTCCCCTCCTCACAGCCTAACCCAAAGACTCCCCTCCCCACAGCCTAAGCCTAGGTCTCATTTCCCACAGCCTAACCCTAAGACTTCCTTCCTTGCAGCCTGACCCTAAGACTCCCCTCCCTGCAGCCTAACCCTAAGATTCCCTTCCCCGCAGCCCCCTAAAACTCCTTATAGACTCCTAACCCTAAAATTCCCCATAGAGTCACCCACCCTTTGAGTCTGCGGTGGTGCTCCGGTGGGTCTGTGGCGACGGTTTTTGAATTAATGAATGGGTAAGTATGCTGAAAAATAAATTCGCCATACTTACCCACTCATTAGCTAAAGTTTCCAATAATTACCATTTTCGAAATAGAGACAGACAAAAATAAGCTATTGGCTGTCTGTATTTCTTAAATGGCATTTTAGAGGCGGCGAATGCATCCCTTTTCACCAAGATGCAAGAGTGCAGCTGGAAAAATGATGTAGCAATGTTAGGAGTGCATAGGAATTTCAGTTTTTGCATGCAGTGAAAAAAATGTTCTATTGTACATAGAACTCAAATAGATCTATGTTCATCTTTCATTGAACTAGAAAATGTAACCTCTCAACTCTAATTTTAAGGAAACTTTACCACCCCGCTAAAGTTCATCTTTTTTTGTTTTGCAGAGGTGCAGATTTCCAATTGGTTTTAAATGGACTGTCAAATTTTGGATCACTAAGTTGCAGGAAAGGAAAAGGGGTGCCCATAGCAACCAATCAGATTCTAGCTGACATTTTCTAGTATATAATCAAAAAGTGAGATCTAGAATCTGATTGGTTGCTATGGGCAAGATTTCCAATTTTCCTTTCCTGCATCTTAGTAAATCTGGTCCCATAAATCATTTGATTTGAAGATATTTCTGTGTCCGAAGAGAAAGTGCGTGATTCTATGATGTAGAATTATCCATTCAAATCAAGTCAAATGCCACTTCAATTCACATACATATATCTACTGATTTCTTAATAAAAAAATGTAAATATAAGACAATAATAAAAGGCATTC
>WWET01002427.1:36755-47041 GCA_011038615.1 Limnodynastes dumerilii
ATATGATGGTAGGTTTAGCTTTGACATATGATGGAGCTATAGTTCTAATAAAGGGCAGGTGGATGTTGGTGCTTAAGATACTGCCAAGGCAGTTTTGGTGCCTTTAATTATGCCAGATGGACATTGTGTAAAAACTGTGCCCTGCACCTCACAAATACAATGCTAGTGATAGGACTAGAGTAGTACAGTGCTACTGATCTAGAGCTGGGAGTAACAGGAGCAAAATCATGATGAACTGCAGAATATGGGTCCAAAATCTTAAAGTTCAAATATATATATATAATGAATGTTAGGAATGCAGATTTGTAGCTTTCTATGCTCCTGACTCTGAATCAGCCCTGGTCACTGCTGAATATTTCCCCACCCAGGAATTCCAAAACCACAGCATTGGCATCAAAGTAAGGCTTCCCTCCCCATTGTACAATCTACAATAGGAACGGTTCCAGCACTCAGTAATGCGTGACCTAAGGAGCAGAGGCAATGAGGAGATGCCGTATCCTATCTCACACGTTAACCTCTTCATTTACATAATGCTATCAAAATGTCATCATCCAAATGCTTCTCCTTCCAAAACTCATTTCCATAACACCAGCACTGATTAACTCCTGTCTATAGACCTCTATATTTCCATACCCGTGGTGTTATATAACCCTAATTCATGTAACACACTCATAGCCCAATAAGCATTTAACCATGACAAGGCAGTGATAGAGAATTGGCAAAGAGAAGGGGTGAGGTAGAACCCCCTTTATTTCATAGATAATAATCAACACTAGAAAGATGATACTGTATCTGGAGAAGATGTCACACCCTGTCACAATCAATGAACATTCATCTAAATTGGATACACGTTCTTTGGGCTGTTGCTAAGTTGGCTGAGTGCACTAAAGGCTGCTCCATCTGTAGCTGAATGGTGAGTAGAAGGGCCATTGGCTTCCTTTGTTCTCCCAGGGAGTTGAAGTAAGAAAGACCTTGGAACTTTCTTTCTTTTGTTGCTCTCTACTCTGCATTGTAACCCCCCCCACCACCACCAATTTGCCACCAAAATTGTCTCATAATCCTTCCACCTCTTTTCTATAAACCTCCACCTCAAAGTAAAAAAAAGAAACATATAGTCTAGTAAGATACTTGCTGGCAATTCCTTCTATCCACACCCTCATTTCTTCTCACCTTGTCCCTTATCCCCACACCCTAACCCACTCACAGCTGCAGAAAGGAACTGCCGATCACACACTGAAGTACCAGTGAAAGGTTGCTGGAATGGTTAAAAGGGAACAGCACTATGTGAACACTCTGTGTGCACCTGTACAATACAGTACGTTCAGCAAAGCTATTTTTAGTTGTTGATCATTTATGACGTCATTTGGACAGCCTGCGATAGCACTTTACATTTGGATGCTATGAATCATGGTTGGAAGAATAAAAAGCAGAATCATTTTCCCCATACAGCAATAAATCGTCTTTATCATCTGCTAAAAAATACATGTTCCAGCTATCAAAGCGCTACCATACAGCAAATCATAATATAATATAATATAATATAATATAATATAACATAACATAACGTAATAACATAATATAATCTATCTGACCATCTTTCCAAAAACTTCTAAATACTGAATTGTTTTTGCAATTAATGTGTTGAATGGTGCTGTTTACTTGGACATAAAGAGACATCTTTGGCATTAATAAATGATTGCACACAGAAAAACATTGCAAACCACATCTTAAAAACTTCTATGCATCTGTCTGTAAAGGAGAAGAGGAAGACTCCGTCATCTGTTATGCCCACACCCTTCTGGCTTCTCAGAGATGGCGTATATAGCAATAGTGACAAGATCAGTCGCTAATACACAATATCTAGCTTATAATGAGTGTAAGAGGCTGTCCAGTCATACACAGACCCTAAGACACAATATCTAGTTCATACTGAATATAAAAGGCTGTTCAATCATGCATAGACCTTAATACACAATATCGAGTTCATACTGGGTATAAGAGGTTGTTCAATCATACACAGACTCTAATACAACATATCTAGTTTATACTGTGTATAAGAAGATGTTCATACATACATAGACCCTAAGACACAATATCTAGTTCATACTGAATATAAAAGGCTGTTCAATCATGCATAGACCTTAATACACAATATCGAGTTCATACTAGGTATAAGAGGTTGTTCAATCATACACAAACTCTAATACAACATATCTAGTTTTTACTGTTAATAAGATGTTCATACATACATAGACCCTAATACACTATATCTAGTTCATACTGTGTATAAGAGACTATATATTCATATATAGACCCTAATACACAATATCAAGTTCATACTGTGTATAAGAGACTGTATATTCTTACACAGACCCTAATACACATTATCACGTTCATACTGTGTATAAGAGACTGTATATTCTTACACAGACCCTAATACACAATATCTAGTTCATACTGTGTATAAGGAGCTGTTCCTTCATACATAGACCCTAATACACAATATCTAGTTCATACGGTGTATAAGGAGCTGTTCCTTCATACATAGAACCTAATACACAATATCTAGTCCATACTGTGTATAAGGGGCTGTACCTTTATACATAGACCCTAATACACAATATCTAGTCCATACTGTGTAAAAGAAGCTGTACCTTTATACATAGACCCTAATACACAATATCTAGTCCATACTGTGTATAAGAGGCTGTACCTTTATACATAGACACTAATACACAATATCTAGTCCATACTGTGTATAAGAGACTGTATGTTCTTACATAGACCCTAATACACAATATCTAGTCCATACTAAGTATAAGAGACTGTATGTTCTTACATAGACCCTAATAAACAATATCTACTTCATACTGTGTATAAAAGGCTGTACCTTTATACACAGAGCCCATGTATCTATTGCTGACATTGGAAAACATCACCCAGCTATTGCACATCTATTGCAATGGAGACATAAATATTAATATTACTATTATGCAATATCTTAGACGTGTCTGTTGTTCTGGGGGGGTAAAGCAAGGGCAGAAGTTAGGAAACTTACTTACCATAAGCCTCCCCTCCGGTGGAAGCTATAGGAGCCATGGCGCTGGCTGCGCTCTCCTAGGTGCTGAAACCGCGTCTTGTCTGTGTGCAGCCTGAGAATATGGCAGAGGGGAATGTGCGGCTATCCAGCAGCAGCTGTCACTGTGAGGAGGGGGGCTGGCTGCAGATCACCTCCGCTCCAGCTGCAGACGCGTCTGCCGGCCACACTGACGCAGTGCTGACGCATCTAAGGCTGCAATCTGCGCCTTCCCCCCGCCCCGCCCGCTTAGCGGACCAGCCCTGCTTGGCTCTCAGACATAAAGAGGCTCCGTGCAGCCCGGATAGCGAGTGTCTGCTGGGCTTCCATGGTGACCCGGCACCCAGGACTATGAAAGGCCGACATATATACTTTATATATATACGATATTAGTAACATCAATAACGTACTGGACTGATAGAAGCTCTATACATGTTTAATACACATTGGAGTAATAAGTTTCAGTAAGAGCTTACCTGTGTTACAAAGAAGAGAGATACATATGGATCTATCTATCTATCTATCTATCTATCTATCTATCTATCTATCTATCTCATATCTATCTATCTATCTATCTATCTATCTTTATGATGATAATGATGATGATGATGATGATGTAATATGTTGACTATAAAATTCTAGACAATACACAGTGTTAGACTTAATGATATAATGCCACTCATATATATATAAATATACACATCAGGAAACATGAACCAGACAGTGACCGTCACCCGGCCTCTTACATCTTAATGACATCAGATCCTGCAGAAACTGATCAGTGATAATTCTTACTATGCAGGAAACTGTTGTTTTGCTGCATCTTCTGCCCCTGTTGTACACTGTGCTGTGATGTCCATAGGCTACAGCTTAATCTTAGTAGACATGTTATTCTCCAAGATCTCTGACCTGATTCCAAGAGCAGATTGGAGTCTTTCTAAACAGCAGAAGGAGGAGCAGAGGAAAGTAGGACATCACCCTCCTGTACATTGTGTTACTAAACAAGAGCTGTCTTGGGATTCAAGGCTGTGTGCCTATTTTCATTATATGTTGGCTGTTTAGTGGTATCAGATTATAATGAAATGTCTTTATTTAGTAGCAGGTTTTTATACAGCACTATCAGATTACCTAGCACTTTACAGAGAATATTTCACATCCATCCCTGCCCATTGGAGCTACATAAAAGGTCCCTAACACTTGCATAGACATTAGGGTTTGTTTATTCAGCAGCCAATTAACCTACCAGCATGTTTTTTCGCATGTTGGAGGAAACCGAACCACGCCCACGCAGACATAGGGAGAACATACAAACAAACTCCGCACAGATAAGGCCTAGTCCGGTAGACGAACTCATGATCTCATGCTGTGAGAAAACAAGTGCTACTCACTGAGCCACCATTCTGCCCCACAGTAAAATGTCGGTTATATGAAAACATCAGAGATTTAACACTTCTTTTGTTTCACAAGTTATATAACAATGTCCTTTTTAAATGATACATTTAAGACTATTGGCTGCCAAATGCCTTTACATGAATGAAATTATGAATAAATGAAGGAATGAATGGTTGATAAATGAATATATGGTAAATGAATAGTGATTTGGTTGACTGATTGATTGATTGATTGATTGATTGATTGATTGATTGATTGATGAATGATGAGTGGATGGATAAATGATTGAATGATGAATGAATAAATGATTTATTATTGAATGAATGACTGAATGATGAGTGGATGGATAAATTATTTAATGATGAATGAATAAATTATTTATTATTGAATGAATGAATGAATGAACAATGAAAGAATTTAAAATTAATTAAAAACATTGAATGAATGATGAATGATAAGCGATTTATCGAATGAATGAATAAATGATTAATGAATAGATTTTGGATGAATGATTGAATGAATAAATGATGAATGATAAGTGATTTATCGAATGAATGAATTATTGTTTAATGAATAGATTTTGGATGAATAAATAAATTGTTGCACTGAGGTACACCCAGCCTTGCATCTGATTACAGCCAATATCATTACAAATTCTGCAGTAAGCTCTTATTTATCTCCTACTAGGTCTTCAGAGAATATTCAGCTTATCTGTCCTGAAGGTGCTGATGTTTTCCTTACTTTCCTTGTCTTAGTTTCCAATATTTAGAATTCCGAAAGTGGGACAAAATAAGCCCCATCCCTGGGCGTTCAAACACTGGCCAGTTCTGCTCACGAACAGATATATTTGTATAAAACTCTACCCACCCCTCTAGGTGACACCAGGAAGGTGGACCTGGCTGTGGTTTACCAGTACGATGTGCTGATTTTCTGGCACTGCATCGGTCATTTTTCAACTGTTCCAGGGAATACAGCATGGAAACTGCGAGTAATCAGAATCCGATAACTCCAACAGTGACAGGACCCCTAACCCTTTCCCCTCTCCCCATCTATCAGCCTAACCATAACCCTCCATGTACCACGGACTAAATCTAACCTTCCCATTCTATCAGTCTAACCTTAACCCTCTATGTCCTGCAGCCTAAAGCTAACCTTCCCCCTCTATCAGCCTAACCTTAACCCTCCATGTTCCACAGCCTAACCCTAACCTTCCCCCCTCTATTAACCCAACCCTAACCCTCCATGTTCCACAGCCTAACCCTAACCTTCCCCTTCTATCAGTCTAACCTTAACCCTCTATGTCCTACAGCCTAAAGCTAACCTTCCTCCTCTATCACCCTAACCCTCCATGTTACACAGCCTAACCCTAACCTTCCCCTTCTGTCAGCCTAACCTTAACCCTCCATGTCTCACAGCCTAACTCTAACCATCCCCTTCTATCAGCCTAACCTTAACCCTACATGTCCCACAGCCTAACTCTAACCTTTCCCCCTTATCAGCCTAACCTTAATCCTCCATGTCCCGCAGCCTAACCCTAACCTTCAATCCACTTTTGGGGTACTTTGTCTAAACAGGAATATTCGCTATAGTACCTAATCCCAATAAAAATGTTTATAATCAGCACAACTTCACTACCGATACAGCCAGCATTAAGCTGCCATCTGTATCAGTGTCAAAATTCTGCTAATCAGACCGACAACTATATCACGATGAATAGTTTATATAAAACAGTCCACAGATGTAAGGGTTAAAAATTCTTAACCCTTTGGGCAAAGTAAAATCTTCAACGCAAAGGCAGATGGTTCGGTTATTGTATACAGCCATCGTAGCCATCCCGTGTAATGATAATATGACTTCAGAGGCATGGCATAAGAGATCGATTCCTAAGTGAACAGGCTGTACTATATGTTTCACTTCTGATTCAATAAGGACAGAATTAGTTTAGAGTCACTGACTCTCCTTGTGGATATGATGTCAGATGGTCTCAGAATTACTGTAAATTATTGGCATAAAATCATTAGGGGCCTCTTGAAGGTTGTGTTTTTGAATCAGCAAATGAGTATTACTGTCAAATCTGGTATGCTGATTCACTGTCCTCCAAACGGACGTGGTATGTGGTGATTAGAGGTACGGAATAGATGCACAAACGGTATTCTCTGAAGGGAAGGAATGTAAAACACGTTCCTTAATATTACTGTTTCACTTCACCCCATAAGAGCTTCTGATTGGACAAAAAAAAGGTCTCCAAACACAGGACCGTGTCCAGACTCTTGCATGCTTTCTGTACATGTGGGTGTCTGACAGCGAGAGGGGAATGAATGCCCCCTGTAACTCCCCTCTCTTGTTCAGGCTTACGCTGCCACAATGTACAATTAGCATGCGTCTCCCTACCCACTTTAGCGGACAGAGGGGAAGCACAGTCCATTTCCTAGAAAATAGCATTGTACGGAACTAAGGGCTGGATCCAGACTTAAGTAAGTGCTTGAAATTAGTTACTTCTGGGCTAAACCATGGTGATTGCAGGGGAATATATATTATATGTTGCAAACAGTATTAGAGTTGAGAGGTGATGTTTCCTATCCCAAGTCTAAATAACAGCGTGATAGTAAAGCTGGTCAGTATCTGTGTGCAGTAAGCAATTCAAAGATATATCCCTGCATGCAAAGACTACAATTACCTTGACTCCCCCTGAAAATCAACATGGTTTAGCCCAGGAGTAACTAAGTTCAAGCACTTACTTAAGTCTGAATCCAGCCCTAAGTTCTACTAGCGTAACATCTGGAGGACACATGCGCCCTCCAGTCAAATCATGCCACTTACGCACCTTACGTGCGTAAGTGGAATAACGTTACTTACTCTGGATCCGGTCCACAGAAAGAAAGTTCTTGCCTAAAGATTGGAATATCGTGAGCCTGATTCAGAGGTGGAAGTACACCAGCTGGCATGATATATCGCTGGGCGAACATAAAAGCGCGCTATTATGGCTGATTCAGACAAGCATTCAAATTGAGCTGCGGTGTCTGGCGTTCTGAAGGGCGTGCCATGGGAGGGAAGAGGAGGAGACATGAAGTCAATGTACATTAAAGGTGTGGCCAATCTGAACGCAGACATAAAAAGGGGACGGAGTTGCCGGCACTAAATGGCCCTTTTAGAAGTAGAGACAGCTGAAAGCTATTTTTCGTCTGTCTCTATTTAGGGAAAGGCAGCATTTTATTTTATTTTTAGAATGGGTAAGTATGCCAGTTGGCATATTTACCCATTAATTTTTCAGATGCAGCAGACCCATTGCAATGACTAATCGGAGAGATGAGTAACACTCTTCGGTGACTTTTAGGGTTACACTCTTGGGAAGGAAGGGTTAGGCTTAGAGTAATGGAAGGGGAGAGTTAGGGTCAGGCTTGCGTAGAGGAGTCTTAGGGTCAGGCTGTGGGGAGGGGAGTCTTAGGGTTAGGCTACGGGGAAGGGAGTCTTAGGGATAGGCTGTGGGGAAGGGAGTATTAAGGTTAGGCTGAAGAGAAGGGAGTATTAGGCTTAGGCTTCGGGGAAGGGAGTCTTAGGTTACTGGGAGGGGAGTATTAGGGTTAGGCTGTGGGGAAGAGAGGGTTAGGGTAATAGAAGGGGACCTTTCCCCCTTATCAGCCTAACCTTAACCCTCCATGTCCCACAACCTAACCCTAACCTTCCCATTCTATCAGAAGGGGAGGGTTAGGGTAGTGGAAGGGGAGGGTTAGGGTAAGGATAAGGGCTAGGGTAGAAAAATACTTACCATATGGTGAGTAGGCTTTTGCTCTCAGGAACATCAATTGCTTCTCATTCTGAAGACAGAAGTAAACGTATTCCGAACCAATTCTCCATTCAGTGGTATGAAACAACCCTTTCAAAAGGGCCATTCGTACCGGCTACCCACACACATAAAAAAGGACTGTTTACATCAAAACATTTGCACCAGCCCCTGGTCATGTCTAAGTCTCCACACGCCACACCTATTTACCCTTGCGTTACAATATCAAGCTGTATTATGTTGTCTTCAAATTTTAATAATATACAGTAATAAAAAAAGATGATTAAATTTTTATAACTTTTTTTTTTTTATATATATTTTCTATTTATTTTAGTGCGTTCACAAGTCGATTGAAGCGTTCACGTTCATGAACTTTTCTTTACATTCTATAATACAATATATTACTCTACTATTGAGCAGTGTATCTGGCCACGTAGCTGTTTTGAGCTTAACTGTTGTATGAGCATTGGCGTATCTATAATGGATGCAATACACATGGGCTCCTCAGAACAGGGGCCCCATGGCACACACTGTGCACCAAAATCTAAATATATACAGTAAGTATGTGCCAACCGGCTCATATGTTTTTGCTTTTTATTTTTTTCTATGTGCGGTTTAGGGGTTCCGTGGAGAGGGGGGGGGCTTCCACAGGGGTGGGGAGGGGAGCAGCGATGTTACGCTGAGCGCTACAGCGCTCAGTGTAACATCGTAGCTCTGGATCAGGCCCCATGTCACCAATCACATCACAGGAGCAGATGCTAAGATTCGATCACACTGCGAGCACTGTAAATAGTGGCGGATGGGAAATGAGGCTCTTGTGGCCGACAAAAACCCATCTCACCTTTCGGATGTGTCAAAACACGGAATGCTTGATTGCGTAGATTGCATTCGAATCGCAGCGTTTGGTATGGGTGCATGTGCAACAAGTACAAGGAGGT
The DNA here is from genome assembly GCA_011038615.1 of Limnodynastes dumerilii. Taxonomy (NCBI): domain Eukaryota; kingdom Metazoa; phylum Chordata; class Amphibia; order Anura; family Limnodynastidae; genus Limnodynastes; species Limnodynastes dumerilii. The sequence goes on from WWET01002427.1 coordinate 45,943, forward strand.
GATTTCTAATTCCAAAAGCACCCACTTTAGATCCATGGATCGGATGCTAATTTCTGATCACTTGACAAAGGGCTTGTCAGCCCGAAACGCGTCGTGAAAGATCTCTGCACATAACTTGATAACGGGAACACAATACCAGTGCCGTAAGTAAGGGTGTGCGATAGGGACGGCCGTTTCAGGGGGTGCCAGTAAGTTCATACTGAATTTTTTTTTTTCCCGTCCGCTATTTCCACAATCTGCGTATGAGTTAGGAATGGTGAACCATTAAGATCGATTTACAACCTCACTCTTAATTATTATTATTATTATTTTTAACATGTATTTATAAAGGCACCACAAGGTGTCCACAGCGCCATATAAAATACAACAAAATACATTACAGACGTACAGAGTAGGGATGAGATGAGTAAGAAGGAGCGTGCTGGGTAAAGTTAAGAAGGAAGTTAAGAAAAGTTTGTGTCAAGCATTTAAAGGGGACAGACAGGCATGGTTTGCTAAGTACGTGTGTGCTTTAGTAACTTAGCTGGTCTCATGGTTGATGAACCAGCTAGTTATTATATAGGCTTGTGAAATTCATCTTGATTTATACTGCTTATTTAGTATTCTATAAGTCTATAATTTATAACAATTAACAAGCTATATTTGGTTTGTTAACATACATTAATTTTTTCTAAGGAATATTTAGTTTTTTCAGACTACTATTGTATAGCATAAACTTGGAGCCTTTAATCTAAGCAATATAGATTGCACAAACTTTGGTAAATTTTCAACATGTCAATTATCATTTATGTGCAACCTCACCACGGGCAATTTTTTATGTAATTTTGGACTTGTTTAGCATTTTGGGGTCCTTTTCATTATTATTTTGGCTCCTGTTACTAACGATTCATAGAAACATAAGGCCTGATCCAGAGGTACGCCCGCCGTCGCTAAGACGGTGGGTGTAAGCGTAAGTTCGGCTTTTTAGCCGATCTGGACATGGATCGGGCGTCCGTAGCAGCGCCGTAGGGACGCTGGAGGGGACGTCCCCCAGCGTCCCTACGTTCAGGTTAGTGTAGGTGGGCGAGGGGAGCTAGTTCAATGAGGGTGGGACGGCGGG
>WWET01002427.1:69806-89150 GCA_011038615.1 Limnodynastes dumerilii
TATTACTTTATAAACTGATTTTGTAGCTGCCTCCATTTTGGATATGTGGTTTAAAGTCTCTCTGAGATTGCAGCTGAGAGGGGGTGCGGTCTCAGAGTGGCAGTTTGGGAGACCTGGGAATCTCCATGTGAGGTATGCTCTTGGTTTAGAAAGATATTGGATATGTGACCCAAAGTTGGGGCTCTATTTAGAGTTAAGATTAGAGTTAGGACTGTTCAGCAGAGAAGCCTTGTAAGTGGCGAACAGCTTATCACATATCTGCAGATATTTGTAACTAATTCTCTGATTTTTATTTTAAAGATAGAAGTTCATGATTAGTAACTGAGTAATGGCTAGAGTGCCAAGTCATGTCTTGTTTTTTGTACAAATTCCCCTTGCCTTGTGCACCGGTCATATATATTACTCTATAAACTGATTTGTAGCTGCCTCCATTTTGGAGATTAACATTGCAGAGAACATTAATTTCCAATCATTCCTAGTCATATTGGACCACCTCACAGCTCACAAGATTGAGGTTGGTTGTTAAATGCTGCCATATATTGTCTATTGGGGTCCAGTAGAGTGGGTACTATGGCTATTGGCCACATGAGTGAACCATAGTATCTGTTCTCATGTGGTCATCAGATCCAAATTTTCTTATAAATGTTTTTAAAGGTAAATTTAAAAAATTGACCATTTCATAAGAAGTACTAGTATTGATCAACATCCTTGCAATCCCAGGACTTATTAAATGAAATATAATATTTTTATACTGTTACTTTTCTGTAATGCTGCCAGTACACAGATGTGAAGAAGGTAGAATGATGTACATTAGTGATTTCAACCTGTGACTTAGGAAGTGGTGTTATGAGAAAGGATTTGGGTTTATAAAATTGAAGAATCAAAAATTTAATGTCTGCATCAAAAGAACTTTAAGTATATAAAAAAAAGTTTATTTACAAAAACAAATGCAAGCGCTGTGATAACGTTGTCACCCAATTTCTAATGAGAAATTCTGCCTTAACAGTCAGAATCTTTTACATTTATAGGCTATACAAAGTAGGCTGAATTACAATCCACATGTCATATAGTAATCGGTTGAGTCTGTAAAATAGGCGTTCCACAGTCCTTGAATTTTAAATGGTAAGATTCCCAAAACACCCTTGCTTTACAAATAAGGTAAAACTTGAATTTGTTCCCGGAATGTCTTTGTCCATGAGAGTAGAATTTGTTTCCTGGAATTGCTCCTTTCCCTGCTGGCGACATCTTGGAAGTGTTTCTCTCATCTTTATTGGAATGCTCTTTTATTCCACGACTAACTAATTTACTCATAAGTCCTATACTAAAATTAAACAGTAAATAAGCATCTATATCTAAACGATTATATAATAATTCATGCCATCTGGCAAAACAGAAACCTGTATAAACTTGCACCTATCTTCTGTGGGAACAGATATTCTAAGTAAGCAGTGTGAATGCTTTATTAGAAACCATTTAAACTAGGAGTGGGGACAGTGATACAAATAATAAAAAAGCTGCTCTTCCAACCAAGAAGTGTTGTGGGACTAGTCAATAATGATAGATAGCACAGCCATAGCAACTAATGGAAAAGAAAATAGAAAAAAGACATAAAAATATATTTAGCAATAATAACAAACTAAAGAATAGGAGATTCATAATGCAACCTCTCAGAGCAATGTGTGAAAATGCTAGGAGCTAAGGAAATAAATTCCCTGAACTAATTACAATAACTTTAAGGGATAATATGGATATTGTGGGAATCACGGAATCATGGCGCAATAAAAATCATGACTGGGACCTAGCTATCCCGGGTTATAATTTATTTAGGAAGGATAAAGTAGGAAAAATTGGAGGAGGCTTATTAATGTAAAGCCTTATTCCAAAATGGAATAAATTCATTTTTTCCCTCAAAATTCTATACACAATACCCATTTTTGCTAATTTATTAAAAATAAAAAAAACAAGAAATCACATGTACATAAGTATTCACAGCCTTTGCTCAATACTTTGTTGATGCACCTTTGGCAGCAATTACAGCCTCAAGTCTTTTTGAATATGAAGCCACAAGCTTGCACACCTATCTTTGGACAGTTTCACCCATTCCTCTTTACAGCAAATGTCAAGCTCCATCAGGTTGAATGGGAAGCGTTGGTGCCACAGAGGAGTGCTGTAGCTCTGACAAAGTGGCCATCAGGTTCTTGATAACCTCCCTGACTAGGCCCTTTCTCCCCTGATCGCTCAGTTTAGACAGCCGGCCAGCTCTAGGAAGAGTCCTTGTGGTTCCGAACTTCTTCCATTTACAGATGATGGAGGCCACTGTGCTCATTGGAACCTTTAAAGCAGCAGATATTTTTCTGTACCCATCCCCATATTTGTGCCTCGAGATAATCCTGTCTTGGAGATCTACAGACAATTCCTTTGACTTCATGCTTGGTTTGTGCTCTGACATGCACTGTTAAGTGTGGGACCTTATATAGACAGGTGTGTGCCTTTCCAATCATGTTCAATCAACAGAATTTACCACAGGTGGACTCCAATTAAGTTGTAAGAACATCTGAAGGATGATCGGTGGAAACAGGATGCACCTGAGCTCAATTTTGAGCTTCATGGCAAAGGCTGTGAATACTTATGTACGTATGATTTCTTAGTTTTTTTATTTTTAATAAATTTGCAAAAATCTCCCAAAAACCTTTTCGCATTGTCATTATGGGGTATTGTGTGTAGAATTTTGAGGGGAAAAATGAATTCATTCCATTTTGGAATAAGGCGGTAACATAACAAAATATGGAAAAAGTGAAGCGCTGTGAATACTTTAAGCATGCACTGTATTTTAAGGAAGGGTTAAATTCAATTTAATAGGGAGTATTTGAGAAAAAACTGAGGCACTTTGGGTAACCATTGAAACCCAGGGGGTTATTTTTCGTACTGGAGTGATTTATAGGCCACCAGGGCAAGATGAAGGAATAGACAATGTGCTATTGAAAGACATTGCTAAAATGGCATTAAAAGGGGAGGTATTAATCATGGGAGATTTTAATCTACCTGATGTAAACTGGGGTGAGTCTTCAGCAAGCTCCACAAGAAGGGAGAACATTTTAAATTCATTACAGGGAGTGTCCCTTAAGCAACTGATAAGATAGCCCACTCGCAATGAGGTCATCTTGGATTTGGTACTTACAAATGGTGACAGATTACCTCATTCCCATTTGAGAGTAAGTTAAGTGCGGACAGAACCGCACTTTACTCACTCATCAGGCCCCTAACCCTCCCCTGTTTTTAGGTGCCTTATGTCACGGGTTCCAAATCTTGTGGACCCTTTTCAGGTACCAAGGGAGTAAGTTTATGCGCAGGCGTGAATAGAAAACTTGCAGGTTTAATAGGGGTTTGGTGCATGTAGAAATAATACACAAAGGAGGATTTGGGGAATGTGACAACAGTCCAAATTAGAAAGAACAATAGGTAAAGTCCAAGGAGTACGGTTTAGCCAGAGTGTTTGGGTTAATTAGGCGGAGGATGGAGAGGTGGAGCCGGTGAACTGGATGCTGTAGAGGTTGGGCCGGATGGCCGGATGCTGTAGAGGTTGGGCCGGATGGCCGGATGCTGTAGAGGTTGGGCCGGATGGCAGCAGGGTTGGAGTCAGCGGGACCGAAATCAGCAGGGCTGGAGTCAGCAGGGTTGAACCAACTGGACCATAGGACTGGACCTCAGGACTGGACCTCAGGACTGGACTGCTGGACTGGACCGGCAGGACTGGACCGACAGGACTGGACCAACAGGACTGGATCACGGCAAGAGCAATATCAGGAGTACCAGGCACCTAGGAGACCTAGTTGTTCTGGCACTGAACAGCAGGTCTAAGGGCTTTATATAGTGTGCCTTGCTTCCTGATTGGCTGGAGGACCGGAGAAGGTGAGTATTATTGGTGGCTGGCTGTCACATGGATAAACCAAGATGGCGGTGCCCATAGACCGCATCTGCCACCAGAATATATGTGGAAGAAGCTGGGAACAGCTGCCTGCAGCCTTATGGTGAGTATCGGAGTCTGTCACTGTAATAGTGGCAGACTCATGAAGAAGACAGCGCCGGATCCCACACAGCAGACAGCCGGCGGACGGGGTAAGTGCGGCACTTGCCGCGAATCGTGACACCTTATGGCACTTAAGAGCGCAATAGGGCTACCTTAACTAACTGTGCGTAGTTTCCTTCATAAGAAGGTACCTACACACGGAGAATGGCTCTCCCTGTCTCCCCCCGCCCAATCTAAATCCCTCCCCCCAACTTCTAACTATACACACCCCAAGGTGCCATCAGCAAGCCTCCTTCACCTTAAACTACAGTCTTTAAAGACCTCATGCAGTTAATATATGTACCTGGTACGTAAATTACGTAAATGACCTACTACGCATATGTAGTAGGTAATTTTGTTAGATTCTGTACTTAAAAGGCCGGAGCTTCTTAAGTGTGAATCAGGTCCAGAATCTCAGAAGTGTGGGTTAGAACCTAGGATCCAGTGATCATCAAGCAGTAGGATTTAGTATAATGACTGGGAGAGAAGCATGCCACACAAAGACGAGGGTGCTAGACTTTAGGAAGACAGATTTAGAGGAAACGGGGAAATGTGTAAGTGATTCTTTGGCGGAGTGGAGGCACATGAAAGGAGCAGAGGGGCAGTGGGGAAATGTAAAAAAATGTAACAGCAACAGAAATATATAATATAATATAAGAAATGTTAGGAAGAACCCCAGAAATAGAAAGCCAAAGTGGTTTTAGAAAGAGGTTGCAAATATTGTGAAAGCAAAAAAAAAGGCCTTTTGAAATTATAAGTAAACTCAAAATAATGATGACAGAGAGGAGTAATTTGCAAAGCAGAAGGAGGCTAAAAAGGTTATCAGATCAGCAAAGGCACAAACTGAGGACTCACTTTGTATGAAAAGGCATGTAACAGTACCCCTTCCCTCCCCCTTGATAAGGGGTTTTGATATCCCTAGGACCTGGTTTCGAGGGAAAAATCTTTAATGGAAATCTGACCCTGGTGAAACCTCAAGCCTGTAACCTAACTCCTGACCTTCTGAAGCTGTATAGACTTCTGTTTGTTGTGATCTTGTGAGTGCATTTGGACTTTACTTTCAGCATTTGGCTTTGTTTGCTGCATTTAAGATTTTCATTATTTTTGCTGATACTAAAACCACTTTGACACTGACCACTGTCTATAAAGCAATATACATATATCCAGCAATAGTAATAACCAGAAGAATAGGAGATTCATTATGCAACCTCTCAGAGCAATGTGTGAAAATGCTAGGAGCTTAGAAAATAAATTCCCTGAACTAATTACAATAACTTTAAGGGATAATATGGATATTGTGGGAATCACGGAATCATGGCGCAATGAAAATCATGACTGGGACCTAGCTATCCCGGGTTATAATTTATTTAGGAAGGATAAAGTAGGAAAAATTGGAGGAGGCTTATTAATGTAAAGCCTTATTCCAAAATGGAATAAATTCATTTTTCCCTCAAAATTCTATACACAATACCCACTTTTGCTAATTTATTAAAAAAAGGAAAACAAGAAATCATATGTACATAAGTATTCAAAACCTTTGCTCAATACTTTGTTGATGCTCCTTTGGCAGCAATTACAGCCTCAAGTCTTTTTGAATATGAAGCCACAAGCTTGGCACACCTATCTTTGGACAGTTTCGCCCATTCCTCTTTACAGCAAATGTCAAGCTCCCTCAGGTTGAATGGGAAGCGTTGGTGCCACCGAGGAGTGTTGTAGCTCTGACAAAGTGACCATCGGGTTCTCTTTCTCCCCCGATCGCTCAGTTTAGACAGCCGGCCAGCTCTAGGAAGAGTCCTTGTGGTTCCGAACTTCTTCCATTTACAGATGATGGAGGCCACTGTGCTCATTGGAACCTTCAAAGCAGCAGATATTTTTCTGTACCTTTCCCCATATTTGTGCCTCGAGACAGTCCTGTCTTGGAGGTCTACAGACAATTCCTTTGACTTCATACTTGGTTTGTGCTTTGACATGTACTGTTAAGTGTGGGACCTTATATAGACAGTTGTGTGCCTTTCCAGATCATGTCCAATCAACAGTATTTACCACAGGTGGACTCCAATTAAGCTTTAAGAACATCTCAAGGATGATCAGTGGAAATAGGATGCACCTGAGCTCAATTTTGAGCTTCATGGCAAAGGCTGCGAATACTTATGTACGTATGATTTCTTAGTTAGTTTTTTTTTATAAATTAGCAAAAATCTCCCAAAAACTTTTTGCGTTGTCATTATGGGTTATTGTGTGTAGAATTTTGAGAGGAAAAATGAATTCATTCCATTTTGGAATAAGGCTGTAACATAACAAAATATGGAAAAAGTGAAGCACCATAAATACTTTCAGGATGCACTGTATTTTAAGGAAGGGTTAAATTCAATTTTAATAGGGAGTATTGGAGAAAAAACTTTGGGTAACCATTGAATCCCAGGGGGTTATTTTTCGTACTGGAGTGATATATAGGCCACCAGGGCAAGATGAAGAAATAGACAATGTGCTATTGAAAGACATTGCTAAAATGCCATTAAAAGGGGAGGTATTAATCATGGGAGATTTTAATCTACCTGATGTACACTGGGGTGAGTCTTCAGCAAGTTCCACAAGAAGGGAGAACATTTTAAATTCATTACAGGGAGTGTCCCTTAAGCAACTGATAAGATAGCCCACTCGCAATGAGGTAATCTTGGATTTGGTACTTACAAATGGTGACAGAGGACCTCATTCACATTTGAGAGTAAGTTAGGTTTGGACAGAACCGCCCTTACTCATCAGGACCCTAACCCGCCCCGGTTTTTAGGTACCTTAGGGCACTTAGGAGCGCAATAGGTCTACCTTAACTAACTGTGTGCGTAGTTTCCTTCATAAGAAGGAAACTACACACGGAGAATGGCTCTCCCCGTCTCCCCCCGAACAATCTAAATCCCTCCTCCCAACTTCTAACTATACACACCCCAAGGTGGCATTAGCAAGCCTCCTTCACCTTAAACTACTGCGCAGTCTTTAAAGACCTCATGCAGTTAATCTATGTACCTAACTGGTACGTAAATTATGTAAATGACCTACTACGCAAGCGTTAGATTCTGTACTTAAAAGGCCAGAGCTTCTTAAGTGTGAATCAGGTCTAGAATCTCAGAAGTGTGGGTAAGAACCTAGGATCCAGTGATCATCAAGCAGTATGGTTTAGTATGATGGCTGAGAGAGAAGCGTGCCACACAAAGACGAGGGTGCTAGACTTTAGGAAGGCAGGTTTAGAGGAAACGGGGAAATGTGTAAGTGATTCTTTGGCGGAGTGGAGGCACATGAAAGGAGTACAGGAGCAGTGGGGAAATGTAAAAAAAAATGTAACAGCACCAGACCTTTATATAAGAAATGTTAGGAAGAACCCCAGAAAAAGAAAGCCAATGTGGTTTTAGAAAGAGGTAGCAAATATTGTGAAAGCAAAGAAATTATAAGTAAACTCAAAATAATGATGACAGGGAGGAGTAATTTGCAAAGCAGAAGGAGGCAAAAAGAATAACTGAATGCTGGCCTTAAGCATGAAGGCAATTAAACACCTGGCTGCATTCTGCAGGACACCATTCAACATCAATTTTCAGGTCAGGACAAGGTCAACCAATGGGTATGGAACAGGGGGGTGGGTTTGGGCGGGGACTCTGGGGTTTATAAGCTTGGTGGCCATTTTGTCGGGATCCTTCCCTGAAAATCTTTCCCTCCCTATTGATGTTTAAGGTTTTCACTAATGTGTGTTTTTTCCTTGCAGACGGGCATAGATAGGTGGTAGAGGTGGGTGAGTCAGCATCTTTGTGGCGCATGGGAAAGGTTGTGGTGTAGACATGGCATGGCACACCTTGTGACTGTACATTAGGTATGATCAGCCTCGTGGCCGGTTCCTGATCTGCCGGCGCGGTTCCCCCTGCACTATGATTGAGGTAGTGACCACATTATCCATGTGTTTGAGTGCCGAGGGCAGGGGCTGTCTGTCCTCCTTATTATATCACCGGTGTTGCGGCTGACTGATCCCACCTGCTACGTTGCCACCTTTCTGTGTTCCAAAAATTCATAGTCTTATAATTCCAATCAATAAATCTATGCCCCCTTTATTTAATCCAAAACTATGGTGTCAGTCTTTTCATTTCGTAGGAGGTGTGAATGGTGTATGCAGGATGTCAATCATTGGAAGTTTAAGGTTATCTGGGCAGCAAAGGCACAAACTGAGGAAAAACTATCCCACTTTGTATGAAAAGGCATGTAACAGTACCCCTTCCCTCCCCCTTGGGGTTTTGATATCCCTAGGACCTGGTTTCGAGGGAAAAAACTTTTATGGAAATCTGACCCTGGTGAAACCTCAAGCCTGTAACCTAACTCCTGACCTTCTGAAGCTGTATAGACTTCTGTTTGTTGTGATCTTGTGAGTGCATTTGGACTTTACTTTCAGCATTTGGCTTTGTTTGCTGCATTTAAGATTTTCATTATTTTTGCTGATACTAAAACCACTTTGACACTGACCACTGTCTGGAGGGATATCGGCAGTGGCGGCGGTATTTGCAAATGAGAATGGGTGAGTATGCCGGCATACTCACCCATTCTGAACAAAAAGTATAAACTGGTACGTATTCGAAATAGGGACATCCGAAAAGGAACTTTCGGATGTCCCTTTTTCGGAAATGAGAACTTCTAACCGGAGACTGCAACCGGTCTGAAGCCTTCCTCATACTGAATAAAGAGGAGAGGGAAACATGCCAGGAGGAATAAAAATAGAGATTTAGAACTGTTATGAATACTGAAGCTGCTGCTCAGCATCCAGTGCCTGAACCTGCCATCTCAGATTCTTGCCTTGCCATGTCAGAGGGAAACCCTTAGTCAAGGTGGACTCTACAAATGGGGACACTGTTAGACTACATGTTGCTAGTAATAATGCTGAAACACTTGATAATAATGATGTCAATGATAATTCCCATTACAATTATATTGAAGTGTCTGATAATATGATGCATGTGATAAACATGATGATATGCAATTATCTAGCTGTAATGACAGTCCTAGACATAGTATGAACAGGGATGTCCAGGATAATACTGGTGCTCTAGAATTTGTATGACAGTCCTTCCTCTATTGAATTGCATATTAGAGGTATCTCTGAACCACAAGAACGAAATGTTTGAACTACCTATTTTCAGCAATAATGTGGAAATGCATAATATTGAGGAGGTGTTGTGCCCCTTGCGTCCTGCTCATAACTCAGAACGGCCCAACGGCTCGACCCTGCATTAAGGAAAATGATTGACAATGTCATGGTTATTGATGGGAGTTGTGTACAGAGAGGCCAAGTTCCAAGGTATCCCTGCTTTGTTTTGCAAAATTATATTTTGTATAGGAGGGACCATCACAAGGAAACAGGGGCGGTTACTCAGCAATTAGTGGTTCCCACTAAAGCATGTGGTGTCTTTGGCTCATTCAGGTCCCTGGGGTGGTCATTTGGGGTGTGGGTCCCCGTCAAGAATGGCTTATTTCAATAGGGCCATATTCTTTCCTAGCCAATTTCGAACTGGATGGGAAAACAATTGCTTCTGCTTCGAAGAGACATAGCAATTGATGCCCGACACGGTGCTCTGAAAGGAAAGGTAGGTAAGGATTCTAACCCTAAGCCTCTCCATAATCCTAACCCTAACCCTCCCCTTCTATTACCTTAAGCCCTCTGCCCTCGCAGCCTAACCCTAAGTCTCCCTTCCCCGCAGCCTGACCCCAACCTCCCTTCCTCGAAGCCTGACCCTAAGTCTCCTTTCCCCACAGCCTGACCCAAACCCCCCTTCCTCGAAGCCTGACCCTAAGTCTCCCTTCCCCGCAGCCTGACCCTAACCCCCCCTTCCCTGCAGCCTGATTCTAACCCTAACGCTCCCCTTCCATGGCCCTAACCTTAACTCTCCCCCTAAGCCTAAAAGTCCCTGGAGAGGTTACTTAATGAATGGGTATTCATTAAAAAAAAATCTGAAATGGCTGCCATTCAAAATAGCGACAGACGAAAAGGAAGTTTCATCTTTTTCTACTTCTCAGTGACATCCATCGGTGCGGGGACTCCCATCGGGTCATTTGGAAGGAGACAAAACCATAGTTCTAATCACTAGGGGTTCTTGCAGAAGTGGCTAGCTATTGTCATGCTTGTCCTTACTGTCAGAAGAAAGCCCCACAGCAGTCCCAGCAGTGGTTAAAGGGACATGGGCCTATTATTGCTTGCCTTACAAGCTAGTAAATTGTTGGCAAAGTGGTAGGGCCCCTTCAAAGTGGTTCATAGAGTGGGTGAGGGCAATTGTGAGAGAGCACTGCCAGGTTCTTGAAAAGGAGAGCAGGTGATTAAAGATATTCAGGACATGTGGGATAATGACATCAGCCTCACAAGCTGGTATCTGCTCTTCCAAGGTGCGTCAAACTCTGGAACACATCACGTCCTAAAAATTTCTTGGGATACATGCTCTAGTTGTACTTGGGTTGAAAGTTTCATTACTAGATACATTTGGCTTAAATGTACATCATAATAAAATGTAAAATACATATTAAATAGGCTATGTAATGGGTATAGGAAATAAAAATTCAAGCCTGATATTTTTTTTTAAAACAACAATTACCTATCCAAAGATCTTCAAGGGGTAATTCAGTGCATTGAATAGTTAACTTTTTGGGAATTAAGAAGTTAATGATTTGTAAGCGGTGAATGATTTTTAGAAGGGGATTAATTTGTGGTGATGGAATTTTATATTGAGTGGCGGTCATAAAAATGATATCTGTATGATGTTTAGACATTCACAAGGCAGAATTTCTCTTTGTATTGTTAAAAGAATGAGTTCTGTATTTTATGACACTCGCAAAGAGGCTTCTCTTTATTGCATTGTAGTTACAAAGATGCAATTTCTTTCATATGGTGGTCACTAGGGTGCATTGTGTATTGTATGGTGGTTACTAAGGTTCATTGTGTATTGTGTGGTGGTCACAAGGGTGCATTGTGAGTTGTATAGCAGTCACTAAGGTGCATTCTATGTTGTATTGCAGTCACTAGCATATATTTTGATTTGTATGGTGTTCATTTGTCTGCAGTGTGTATTGGGGTTACTAAGGTGCTGCATATATTGTATGAGGGTCACTAGGATGCAGTGTGCATTGTATGGAGATCACTAGGGTGCAGTCTGTATTGTATAGTGGTCAGTAATTTTTTTTTATAATAGAGTATTTAATAATTAGTCATATTAGTATCTATTTATTTAACACAGATAATAGAATGTAAAACAGGAGGGCACAAATCTATGGATTGCAGGGGCACATTGACCACCTTAGGACCAGTTCTGGGTCACATTCAACAGTCAAGCACAGTGAAGTTATGTTCTCTTCACCAATTATCAGATGCAAATAAGTGCAGGATTATTCCACTGTTGTGTATAATGTAAATGTTTGTTATGCATGCTGCAAGTATTTTCTCTTAATTGAGAATGTGGTACAGAAATATAGTTATAAATAAAATAAAATAAATATAAAAGAGTATTTTATGTATACTCATTTCTTTTTAAACAAAGGTCCTTGGTGACTTTTGATATCTTGATTAAATAAAATATATAACAATAAAACAATATTAAGCCAACCAAGTGTTGGCTATGTTGTAGTAATTTGTTTGTTTCACTCTTACACAATGGTCCATTATTCAGCCTTACCCACAAACATAAGGGGATATCTATATTTGTGGGTATAGGTAATTTTTGGCTAGATGTTACAGACAGAAATTAAAGTGATTTGGAAGGTGCATTCAGTGATAGATTCTATATACAGTATCACAAATGAATGAATATTTTTAAACAGTACCAGTGTCTACCACTAGATGGCAGTGTTTACATTTGACAAAGAATGTGCTATGTTATGAAAAGTAAAATTGACTGGAAAGAGGTCATTTATGAACTGCAAATTCGGTTTCTTTGCATGCAGATATGTGATCTCAAGGTGCATGCCCATCTCACAACATTCTTCAAGTGTTTATAGTTACAAATTTCTTTGGTGGAAAGAAACCTAAAAATGCATTATCCTGGAAAAGTGCATTAGGAAAGTACTAAAGGCCTCAAACAATAAGAGAAGGTCCAAGACCCCATCTCCCTATCCTATACTCCATGGACCGGATCACGCTTAAGTGTCCCGTTCCCTCCCACGTCCCGTCGCCTATTCTAGGTGCGATAGGCTACCTTATCTTACCGTACATATATTCCCTTTTAAGCAGGAAAAATATATGGATTTTGGCAACCCCTCCCTCCCCAATCTAAATGACTCTAAATGACTCCCCACTCCCACTTCTCCGATGTTTCTATGTGCGATCTTTAATGACTGCACGTAGTGAATCTACATGTGTAACCCCTATCTACATTGCGTAGTCTATATGACGATGCATGCGCAGTGGCTATGTATTTAAAAATACACACCTAAGAAGCAGCAGCTTTTTAGGTGTGAATCAGGTGTGTTTAAAGATGCCAAAGAGATGCCAGATGCCATTTATAGATGGCAGCATATCTCGCAGACACCGCTGCAAATTACACAGAGCACACTAGGGACCGCTGCAAATTACACAGAGCACACTAGTGACCACTGCAAATTACAGAGAGCACACTAGTGACCACTGCAAATTACACAGAGCACACTAGTGACCACTGCAAAATACAGAGAGCTCACTAGTGACTGATGCAAATTACACAGAGCACACTAGTGAAAGTCGCAAATTACAGAGAGCTCACTAGGGACAACTGCAAAATACAGAGAGCACACTAGTGAAAGTCGCAAATTACAGAGAGCTCACTAGTGACTGATGCAAACTACAGAGAGCTCACTAGGGACCACTGCAAAACACAGAGAGCTCACTAGTGAAAGTCGCAAATTACAGAGAGCACACTAGTGACCAGTGCAAATTACAGAGAGCTCACTAGTGACTGATGCAAATTAGATAGCACACTACTGACCACAACGAATTACAGAGAGAACACTAGTGACCGCAACAAATTACAGGGAGCATACTAGTGACCACCGCAAAAATCAGACAGCACACTAGTGACTGCAACAAATTAGACAGAGCACACTAGTGACCAGTGCAAATTATGGAGAGCATACTAGTGACCAGTGCAAATTATGGAGAGTATACTAGTGACCAGTGCAAATTACACAGAGCACACTAGTGACTGCAACAATTTACAGAGAGCACACCAGTGACCAGTGCAAATTATGGAGAGCATACTAGTGACCAGTGCAAATTATGGAGAGTATACTAGTGACCAGTGCAAATTACACAGAGCACACTAGTGACTGCAACAATTTACAGAGAGCACACTAGTGACCAGTGCAAATTACAGAGAGCACACTAGTGACTGCAACAAATTACAGAGAGCACACTAGTGACTGCAACAAATTACAGAGAGCACACTAGTGACAACTGCAAATTACACAGAGCACACTAGTAACTGCAACAAATTACACAGAGCACACTAGTGACCACCGCAACTTACAGAGACAATACTACTGACAAGTGCAAATTACAGAGAGCACACTAGTAACTGCAACAACTTACAGAGAGCACGCTAGTGACTGCAACAAATTACAGAGAGCACACTAGTGACCGCAACTTACAGAGAGCATACTACTGACAAGTGCAAATTACAGAGAGCACACTAGTGACTGCAACAAATTACAAAGAGCACACTAGTGACTGCAACAAATTACAGAGAGCACACTAGTGACCGCAACAAATTACAGAGAGCACACTAGTGACTGCAACAAATTACAGAGAGCACACTAGTGACTGCAACAAATTACAGAGAGCACACTAGTGACTGCAACAAATTACAGAGAGCACACTAGTGACCAGTGCAAATTACAGAGAGCACACTAGTGACCAGTGCAAATTATGGAGAGCACACTAGTGACCAGTGCAAATTATGGAGAGCACACTAGTGACCATTGGTGTAAGTATGGCTATAAAAATTAAACAAAAACATGGGTTAACTAGATGGGACAAGTGGCTTGTATCTGCTGTTATATTCTGTTTCCATGTTTAATAATAGCATGGAGAAGTAACAGAAGGCAGTTTCAAACGTATGACGTATTTCATGTCACAGTCAGGTCTAGAACACTGATCAATGTGTCCTGCATTCAGAACCATTCTGTTCCGATGCGATCAAAATCCCTGAGCAAAAACTTTGGAGGGACCTGCTACTAGTACTGGGTTACACAATCTAGATGTTTATGTTATGATAATATATTTATTATCATATATATAACTACTTTAAGTTTTGTAACTGAAGTGCAGGGAAATTCCAGGAACTACAGAGGTCTGGATGAGTGCTTCGAGAGAAGGAAAGTCTACCCACACAATTCTGGATCTGCTTTAGGTGTCCCTAATCCTTAGTATACTTGCCACGGTCTAGGGTTTCCTGGTGGTTTGTACCAATGTATTGATTTTTGTCAGTTAACATATTGGTACTAACATGCCTGCAGAGTTCCCTGATCAGCTGTTTCCGATCAGACAGAGTATTTATTTCAAATGCTTTCTGATCGAATATTTTAATGCCAACGAGTTTGTTTGGCACTGCAATAATCATAACATTAGACCTACTGTAACACTAATCCTAACCCTAACTCCTAATCCTTACCCTAATCCTATCTCTAACTCCAACCCTAATCCTACTCTAACCCTAATCTTAAACCTAATGTAACACTAATCCTAACTCCTAAACCTTACCCTAATCCTGGTCCGGATTCACAACCCCGGACATATTGCACATACAACATTAATTTGCTGATAGTAGCTACTATGCATGCGTTGTATCTATTTTATGTAATCTATGTATCATTTCGTTACATAGATTGCGTATATGTGGTCTTTAAGACGTAAAAAAATGATACGTAGATTACGTAAAATAGTTACTACGCATGTGTAGTAGCTACTACCAGCAAATTAAGGACGTATGCGCAATGCGTCCGGGGTTGTGAATCTGTCTCATGTCTCTAACTCCAACCCTAATCCTATCCTAACCCTAACTCCTAACCCTTACCCTAATCCTGTCTCTAACTCCAACCCTAATACTACCCTAACCCTAACTCCTAACCCTTACCCTATTTCTATTGCTAACTCCAACCCTAATACTACACAAACCCTAACTCCTAACCCTTCAGGGGAGTCATTTCATATTTTGCAAACAGTATTAGAGTTGAGAGGTGGTGTTTCCCAGCCCAAGTATAAATAACAGTGTAAAAGTATAGCTGGACAGCATCTGTGTGCATTAAGCAATTCAAAGATATATCTCTGCAAGCATGGAATACAATTAATTTGACTCCCCCTGAAATCAACATGGTTTTGCCCAGGAGTAACTTTCCTCTCTTATTTTAAATCTCTGAATCAGGTCCTCTATCTCTAACTCCAACCATAATCCTACCCTAAACCAAACTCCTAACCCTTACCCTAATCCTATCTCTAACTCCAACTATAATCCTACCCTAAACCAAACTCCTAACCCTTACCCTAATCCTATCTCTAACTCCAACCATAATCCTACCCTAAACCAAACTCCTAACCCTTACCCTAATCCTATCTTTAACTCGGGTGTGGGTCCCCGGAAAGAAAGGTCCTATTTCGATAGGGCCGTTTTCTCCCAGCCAGTTTCGAACTGGCTGGGATTTTGAATGCTTATGCCTCGATGAGGCATAGCAATCGATCCATGAAGCACCGATCATGGTGCTCCAAAAGTTAAGCCTGAAAACTACCGCAACCCTTCCCCTAATTCTAACCCTAACCCTCCCCTTCCATTACCCTGACCCTAACCTTCCCTTCCCCACAGCCTGACCCTAACCCACCATCTCCTGCAGCCTGACCGTAACCCTCCCTCCCCTGCAGCCTGACCCCGCAGCCTGACCCTAACCCTGGAGAAGTTACTCATCTTTCACCTTTCCGATCACTCACCCATTCTGAAAAAAGAATTTCTAAAGTGTAGGGGTATTCGAAATAGGGACATCCAAAAAGCAACCTTCGGATGCCCCTATTTCAGAAATCCCTCATTCTATGACACTTTAACTCCAACCCTAATCCTAACCCTAACACTAATTCCTAACTATAGATGGATCATGTCAATATAAATGAATTAGTGGAGCACCGCACCAATGCATATCATTGCAAATCCACCCATTTTTGTACTGGAAAATGTTTTGATATCTAGGGCTGTATGCCATGTTAGAGGAACCTGGTTTTAACATTGCTAAAGGAAATGCCATTCTAATTAAGTATTTTCAACTTGTCATGTCCAAAACATCTTTTGGCCTGAATGGCACAGCCATTAGCCTTCATCCTGTATCTTGGAAAGTAATTAAACTGGGAAATCACAGATTGGTATTAATTGTATTAAATGAAATTGTGTTAAAGTCCAGTTTGGAGGAAATGTTACATCCTGATGGTGAGATCTCAGAAAACAGTATATAAAGCTGTATCTTGTATTGCGTAGGTATTCCATCTGACTTCTAGATGACTAGTGTATTGCTAGTGTGTATCAGTCTTTATTAGGGCTGTGAGAGCCAATAAAATATCTACCTGCTTTCAAGAACTGTACCTGCTATATCCTGTGACCTACAGGATAGCTAAACTCCCATTCGTTGAACCCCAGCCAGACACCCGTATAAGACGTGCAGCAGCCACGTCAGTGCATACCCAGCAGTAAGCTGTTCCAAGATCCAGAACTGAAAGAGCTTGGTGTTGACAGCAGATCCCTCCCACAGTGCAGTGGGAGGAGTCAGTAACAGTCAGTCACTGGCTTTAAGAAGGAAGCAATATACCCAAGGTGTAGGAGTTACATCAGGATAAGTGGTATCCCGTGGCAAACTAGGGCAAGCTAACAGGACAATGGTTAGGAACCTGTGACAGTTGGTGATCAATAGTGAGGTATATGTCATGTTACATCTGATGGTCAACAGCAGGATCCGTGTCCTGTAACACTAAGCCTAAATATAGCCCGTGTCCTGTATACATTTGCCAAAATGTATTTTTTCTAAATGTCTGTCGCATTGCTTTCGACACAGAGATTGCCGAAACGGCAACAACGTTCCACTTTGGACCTAATCGACGTCAACAGAAACTATCTGAAAGCGCTTTCCATGTGTGATCCCTCCAAATATTATTATAGAGTCTAATATTCTATAATAATACGTTCAGAATAGCTGTGTCCATAAATCTACCGTGATTACCGCTGTGAGGTCATTCTGCTATGATCTGACATTTAAAATCCATCAGTTTCAATCTACCTGCTATTTCCTTTTCTTTGCTATAATCTAGTCTATTCATTATTAACATATCTCTTACAGCCTCATTATTATTGCCTATGTAATTCCAGCCAGCAATACAAAGCACTGTATCCTGTAAATGATTAACTAGCTTTCGCTGTAACAGTCGGCTGAGAAATATTCTTATTTCCTTTCTGGAGAAAGGTTACAAAGAGTGTTCATTGACTTTCACTGCAATATCACATTATGTATTCTAATGAACACTCACGAAGTATAGTCAGAGAAGTGTAATTCATTTTCCCAGAGAACTCTTATTTTGCATGAAAGCGCCCTTTTCATTGATTTAGTAAAATACTTTAGAGAGGGCAGATAGCTGCGCAGCTGTTATACAGCAAAGGACTTAAGCTGCTGTATAGTAATGATGCACTGTGAATCACAGTGAAAGTGTACAAGTAGGAGTCTATAAGCTTCTTATCTCTGGTTTCCATGCCAATGACGTCTATCTTCTGGATGACGTAACCAGGATTTCTGTGTTTTATAAACAGGATTTGTGTTCCCTTGGAGAGCTACCTTCCTTCAAACATCACTTTCTCATGTGTGGAAGCAGGCAATGGTTTCAACCACAAGACAAATCTCTTTGAAAGCTACGTTGGAAGTTATGCTCATCTGGAGAATGTTTGACATGAACAAACCACAAAGTGGTGCATCCAACAAGAAAAGGGACATCTTTCACATAGTCATGACACCAGACCGTGTCCCAAAATTCATCATTCCATCTTTGGATGTAGAACATGTCTTTCTCCAGGTAGAGTCGGTGAAAGGTATTCCAGATGTTACAAGAGAAAGATCTACAGCTCTACGAGAAGTTGTGTCTCCTCGAACAAAAAGAAGTAATTCAGAATCTAACATCAGGAAAGGACATTTAATAAGAGGAAGGAGCCTTTGTAGGACAACATCAGATTATTCACCTGGAGAGTTTGAGAAAGCTGCAGATCATTCGGACCCTCCTACAAGAGCTGCCTTGTCTCTGCCACACCTACCCAAAATCACAACTCCATATGGGTTTTTAGCTTTGGGAGAGAGTCCGAACATAAGAAGAAAAGAGTCTCTTTTTTTCGATTTAGATGCTTCAGAATTTCTCACATTGTCATCCTTGAAGAACAATGATGATACCATCCCAAGAATTGGGTCAAGTCCTCTAAGGAAGCCACACAGTTCTAAAGATTCCCACAATATTCCCAAAAATCCTTCAAAGTCACTTTCGTGGGAAGCCATGTACTGTGCTCCTCCAAACTCATCATTCCCACCATCAAGCGGTTCTAAAACATGTTCCTCCAAATGTGAAAAGAAAACATTTAACTTCTTGAGGAGGACACACCTAAATAGGATAAGATGTTTAAAATGCAATGGAAAATAGGGACAAAGGAACAATGGCATTTGGACAAATCAAACCAGATTACATGAACATGAAGTGATAAAGTATTCTCAATGCAGTCATTGCATATATGTAAGAAAAGCAATGTTTATTAGTATAGTATCTAGTGCTGGATGACACCAGACAGTATATAAAGTTTAATATTTTTTTTTATAACACTGCCCAGCAAGATTATTATAACACCAAGTAAAAAAAAAAGCAAATCTACTTTGCTGTGCACTTTCTTGATGTGGTATATGTATTTATTTTAGATTATTATAGTTTTGGTTTGATTTTATTGACTTAACTACCTGACTACAGTTTTTCTGTCTGGTGTATAGACTCTGCAATGCCACTGAAGTAATGTGAATAGACCGTTATTAAGAGAGGCTAATTAGTCTCACATAATAGAGCCTTGGCAACTAATCTTTATGTCAATAAATATACAGTATTCTGTACAGTAAAACGGAAATCTGTGTGATTTTTTTTTATTATTTGTGGTAGCAAAGCTTTGTGCATACATGCATGCATGTACATTATTAATATTATTATTATTATAATTATAATTAAAATTATTATTATTACTATTACTGCTTTA
>WWET01002427.1:120220-133186 GCA_011038615.1 Limnodynastes dumerilii
CCCAGGAGTAACTTTCCTCTCTTAGGACCTGATTCACACTTAAGAAAGTTCTAAAAATAAGAACCTAAAGTTACTCCTGAGCAAAACCATGTTGTTTTCAGGGGGAGTCAATTTAATTGTATTCTTTGCATGCAGGGATACATCTTTGAATAGCTTACTGAAAACAGATACTGACCAGCTTTACTATTACACTGTTATTTAGACTTGGGCTGGGAAATATCACCTCTCAACACTAGTACTGTTTGCAACAGATGAAATAGGACTCCCCTGCAATCAACATGGTTTAGCCCAGGTGTGACTTTAAGTTCTTATTTTAAGAAGATTCTTAAGTGTGAATCAGGTCCTTAATGTCAAGGTCCTTCTTAAGTCTGGATCCAGCCCAATATATGTAAAAGATGGTAAATCCACATTTGGTAAATGATGGTAGATTTTTACTACATATATACAGTGTGATAAAATAATATAGAAACAGATTTTTTTTTAATAACAACATTATATTAAATATATAATGTAATGGGGGGTAAGAGGGCCCTTCTTTCATTCCTACACTCTATAGAATATTGAATTTTATACATAAAGTGCAATATATTACACAATGAAGCAGCCAGGTTGTATGGACAAAGTGCAGCAGTGTTAATAGCAGTGGAATGAGGTTGTGTTATTCATGTAACAGAAAGAAAAACTGGATAGCAAAGTGGTTGTAAATAGGGTAGAAAAATGTTAAGCAGTAGGTTGAGGAATTTGATTATGCTTGTTTGAGGAGGTGAGTCTTAATGTGCGAGGAAGGTTATTCTAGAGAGTGGGTGCAGCTCATGAGAAGTCTTGTAACTGGTAATTATTGCATTTATTTACTATTAAAGTGAGTTAGAGTTAAGTGAATATATGTTCTGTGTGCTGGTGCAGTCTTTCTGATGGCTTAGCAAAAGGATTTTGCATTTGATTTTGTAAAATATTGAGAACCCGGAGGGAAGCCATAGATTACTGTGAGGGGACAGGGCTTAATGCCGCGATTTATGCAAATTACATCATTAAGCCCAGCCCCCTGTCAATCATCCATGTGAATTCAGGCGTTAAAGAGGTGGGCGGGACTTGATGATATCACACGGGTGATTGTTTGGGTGTCATGGCATGCGGAAGATTTGTCAGGATACTGGGAGAATGGCCCAAATTTCATGAGTCGCCCGGATATTTCAGGAGAGCCGGCAACCCTGGAATAGACAGATGGCCTTTATACTGCCCTATGGGACCTCTTTGCCTCCTCCATATCATGTAAGGACACAAATGTACAGTCTAGCCTGTTCCTGGAACTATAAGAAATAGATAAAAGAAACATAGGATAGAGCAATAAAAAGCCAAAGATGATCCTGACCCAATGAAAATATTGCCAAGTGAAAAAAGTAATAGCTGAATCAGTCACATTATACCGATATTTGCAACCATTATTATTATGCCAGTATGATTATATTGATAGTATTAACCCTCATTCAGAAATAAGTAATTCTTATTCATATTATACTTACAGTAGTGATATTTATTCATATTAAACTGACAGCAGTGATTTTCATTCATATTACATTGACAGTAGTGATTTCGTGATTTTCGTTCATAATATTATTATAGCAGCGATCCTAGTTCGTATTATTAATCCTTATTCATATTATGCTGGTAGTAGTAACCCTTATTCATATTATGCTGGTAGTAGTAACCCTTATTCATATTATGCTGGTAGTAGTAACCCTTATTCATATTATGCTGGTAGTAGTAACCCTTATTCATATTATGCTGGTAGTAGTAACCCTTATTCATATTATGCTGGTAGTAGTAACCCTTATTCATATTATGCTGGTAGTAGTAACCCTTATTCATATTATGCTGGTAGTAGTAACCCTTATTCATATTATGCTGGTAGTAGTAACCCTTATTCATATTATGCTGGTAGTAGTAACCCTTATTCATATTATGCTGGTAGTAGTAACCCTTATTCATATTATGCTGGTAGTAGTAACCCTTATTCATATTATGCTGGTAGTAGTAACCCTTATTCATATTATGCTGGTAGTAGTAACCCTTATTCATATTATGCTGGTAGTAGTAACCCTTATTCATATTATGCTGGTAGTAGTAACCCTTATTCATATTATGCTGGTAGTAGTAACCCTTATTCATATTATGCTGGTAGTAGTAACCCTTATTCATATTATGCTGGTAGTAGTAACCCTTATTCATATTATGCTGGTAGTAGTAACCCTTATTCATATTATGCTGGTAGTAGTAACCCTTATTCATATTATGCTGGTAGTAGTAACCCTTATTCATATTATGCTGGTAGTAGTAACCCTTATTCATATTATGCTGGTAGTAGTAACCCTTATTCATATTATGCTGGTAGTAGTAACCCTTATTCATATTATGCTGGTAGTAGTAACCCTTATTCATATTATGCTGGTAGTAGTAACCCTTATTCATATTATGCTGGTAGTAGTAACCCTTATTCATATTATGCTGGTAGTAGTAACCCTTATTCATATTATGCTGGTAGTAGTAACCCTTATTCATATTATGCTGGTAGTAGTAACCCTTATTCATATTATGCTGGTAGTAGTAACCCTTATTCATATTATGCTGGTAGTAGTAACCCTTATTCATATTATGCTGGTAGTAGTAACCCTTATTCATATTATGCTGGTAGTAGTAACCCTTATTCATATTATGCTGGTAGTAGTAACCCTTATTCATATTATGCTGGTAGTAGTAACCCTTATTCATATTATGCTGGTAGTAGTAACCCTTATTCATATTATGCTGGTAGTAGTAACCCTTATTCATATTATGCTGGTAGTAGTCATCTGACGTACTGTACCTTACAGCACTGAAGAGGATATGGACATGGTTTATAAACATTGCTGCATCAACAGCCATATTACCTAAATTATCAGCAGGACGGCAGAAACCAAGTGATAGGGGCCATTGTAGGCGGTGGAGAAGAGATGCTTTAAGCAAGGCAAGGAAAAACACATGAGGGAAGAAGGCCCTGCTCCAGAGAGCTTACAGTCTAAAGCAACTATGTCAATCAGTCTGATTATATTTGTTTTATTGATAAATATTTTATGTATCTGCAGCCTAATTGATAATATGTTGACTTCCCTAATAGATGTTTCAGCAAAAACAGTTATTTTGTTTTACTAATTATTTCATTAACTAGTCAAAGGCTTGTCACAATGATGGGAAAAAGTATTCCCCATTCATGTCTCTCCAGCATCCCAGTATTCCCCATCATGTCATTCCAGCTTCCAGTACTTCCCATCATGTGTCTCCAGCTCCCAGTATTCCCCACCATGTGTCTCCAGCTCCCCATATTCCCTATCATGCGTCTCCTGCTGCTAGTGTTCCCCATCATGTCGCTCCAGCTCCCCAGTATCCCCTATCATATCTATCTAGCTCCCTGTATTCCCCATCTTATCTCTCCAGCCTACCCAGAATTCCTCATCATGTGTCTCCAAATCTCAGTATTCCTCATTATGTGTCTCTAGCCTCCCAGAATCCCCCATTATATCTCTCCAGCTCCCAGAATTATCCATCATATCTCTCCAAATCCCAGTATCCCCTATCATGTGTCTCTAGCTCCCAGTATTCCCCAACATGTATCTGCAGCTTCACCAGTAATCCGAAGCATGTGTCTGCAGCCTCCCTAGTATTTCCCATCATGTGTCTCCAGCCCCAGTATTCATCAGCATGTGTCTCCAGCCCCAGTATTTCCCAGCATGTGTCTTCAGCCCTAGTATTCCCCAGCATATATCTCCAGTCCCAGTATTCCCCAGCATGTGTCTCCAGTCACAGTATTCCCCAGCATGTGTCTCCAACCTCCCCAGTATTCCCCAGCATGTGTCTGCAGCCTCCCCAGTATTCCCCAGCATGTATCTGCAGCTTCACCAGTAATCTGATGAATGTGTCTGCAGCCTCCCTAGTATTCCCCAGCATGTGTCTCCAACCCCAGTATTCCCTAGCATGTGTCTCCAGCCCCAGTATTCCCCAACATGTCTCTCCAGCCCCAGCATTCCCCAGCATGTATCTGCAGCTTCACCAGTAATCTGAAGCATGTGTCTGCAGCCTCCCCCGTATTCCCCAGCATGTGTCTGCAGCCTCTCCAGTATTCCCCAGCATGTGTCTGCAGCTTGCCCAGTATTCCTTATCATGTGTCTACAGCCTCCCTAGTATTTCCCTGCATGTGTCTGCAGCCTCGCCAATATTCCCCAGCATGTGTCTGCAGCCTCGCCAGTATTCCCCAGCATGTGTCTGCTGCCTCCCCTGTATTCCCCAGCATGAGTCTCCAGCTCCTTATACTTTACTTACCTTTTCTATGTTCCTACTTCCTCCCGTTGCTGTCTTCCACTGCGCTTTATGTGACGCTGACCTGACCTGAGGTTGCACCAGTGTCACATATATAGATGTATTAAGTAAAATTTTCCAATTTGTTGCCTGCAGTTTACTTATTGAACACTAGATGGCAATGTACTACAATGTGTGACATGCTGATTTTCTATATTTTACAGTAATTAAAATCGTTTCATTTTCTCTCTGTAACTGACTAAAAATGCTGGATGATTAAGGCAGTTTCTGGTCTTTAGGTGATTCTTGTTGCTACGGAAACTCACCCTGTGATAACCAGATGTTCAACTCGCCTTGTGCTTTGGCTGGGAAATGAGTATAATGCCTGGGTATCTGTTAGATATTCAATCACATAAACAAGTAATTGCTGATCACTTAAATTAGCAGCAATTACAGAGGAATGCAGTTTTGGCAGGGGTAGAAAAAATAACTTAACTTGAATCAATCTCCGTTTTCAAAATGTTGAAAACATTATTGGATTCACGTATTTATTTAGGATTTTTTTAAAACTATATCAAATATATTGACCAAAAAATCTAAATCTATAATTGTTTACGTTATTTGTATAAAATTAAATAAACATTTTGACCAGAAGGTGGCAGTACTGATCCAAACGATATTATTATTATTATTATTATTATTATTATTAATAATAATACATACATACAAACAAACCACACGGGTTAATTTAGTCAGCCTAATTAACTTAGCAGTATGTTTTTGGCATGTGGGAGGTCACCAGAGCACCTGGGACATACATACAAACCACACACACACGGGTTAATTTAGTCAGCCTAATTAACTTAGCAGTATGTTTTTGGCATGTGGGAGGTCACCAGAGCACCTGGGAATTGAACTCATGACCTCAGCGCTGTACTACAAGTCCTACTCATTGAGCCACACATACTACCCATCCCGTCATTTACTAAAGGAATTGTACATTTGTGTGGTGTGATGGGGCCTGATCCAGAGGAACGGCCGCCTAGGGAATTACGGCCGGCTCGGCCGTAATTCCCCTGTTTTGAAGGTTGTGCACAAGCACACAACCTTCATACGACGCCGTAAGGGCTGGCGGTCGTAACTATAGTTACGGCTGCCGGCTGTTATGAAAAGGGGGCTCCCCCCCTTTATGCATGCCGTATCTCCGCCTGTAAAGGCGGAGATAGGCATGCAAATTAGTGGACAGGGGGGAGGAAGCCCCATTACGATCAATTATGCGGCCGTAAGGTCGCATAGCTGATCGCAAATGTTAGGGTAGTAAACTGGACATGTAAGCTACCATGGCGGCCGTACAGACCTCGGGCAGCTGTAAGGTGCCCGTAGGTCTGGATCCGATCCGTGATTTCTGTGGACAAGATCCAGTTTTAGCACGATTATGCTAGCAGACCTTTGGCTGTGGTAGTCCTCTATTGGGTCACTGTGCAAGCCAAATTTGCATAAGTGTGAGTTAGAATACTCCCCTTGCACTTATGAGTTTTCCTTATCATTTACTGTACAGATTAGCCCCATTCAAAATAAGGGCTTAGCCAAGTCCTTACTGTATGATTTAAATACCTCCCACGTCAGACAAACCGATTGTACAATACATTTTTAATGGCTCCGGTGGCATGGTGGTACGAGGCAGAATGGGATGGGAAGGTGAAATTGCTTCTGCTGCTTTAGAGGGGGGAGAGTATGGTGATAGTTAGTGATAGATTGGGAACTTAAAGTGGCCCTGGAAAAAAAATCGGAAAGAGGCCACTTGTGGGTTGGATCAACAGTTTCTTATAAAATAAAAAGGCGAAAATACATAGAGCACTTACACAAAGAACCTTCCTGGTCCGGACAGAACAAAAATAGGATATACTTCTTTTGTTTTCAAAGTCACATGAAGTGAACAAAATTATGTATCTGGGCTACATTTCTTAAAGGCAAAACTCCTCTCCAACAGCTCCCACTTTTGGGAAAAGTGACAGGTCTGTTTCTGGACAAACTCTTTCTCAGAAATCTGGCTTTTACAACCCCCTCTATCCTGAACCATTTATGACAGGAGCCATAACCTGGCTGTATCAATGCCGAATACTTTAAAATAAAGAATATTTCTTAATCGTCACAGGTACAATGTCAAATGTTCTTATTTAGTCAAGTTAACTGTTCCTGGTTAGGGTTAGGCTGCAGAGAGGGAAAGGATACTGTTAGGCTGCAGGACAGGGGTAGTTAGATTTGATGGTTACAGGAGGGTGAAGCTTAGGCTGTGGGATTTGGATGGCTAGGGTTAAAGGAGGGTTAAGGTTAGGCTGCAGGACAAGAACAGTTAGGCTTAGGAAAGGGTTAATGTTAGACTACGTGATGATGATGGTTAGGGATAGGGGAGGTTTAAGGTTAGGGTTAGTTTAAAGTGAGGTTGTGGGATGGATATGGCTAGGGATAGGATCAATAAAACTTACCTGTCACCTTTAGACTCTTTGTAGAGGCAGCAGTTGTGGGATCATCACTGGAAACTGATGAAAACTGATGGCAGTTGTCACTTTACCAAACTACATCTGCAGAGGGTGGAGCCACGAGGCCATCCTGGAATTGCAAAATCCTGAATTGTGCATAGTGTGTTACAATACGTAACCAACCTATTTGGAATGCATAAATTGGCTGTGTAAATTGGTGTAATTTAAAACAAAATTGGGATTTGGTCCCTCATTGGTATCCAGAAAATTTTGACTCAACCAATCATAGACATTGTATTTTAAGGGATCATTCATGCAAGCAAACCCAATCCAAATCCAAACATTAATGGAAGTAGAAACAGTTAACGTCTAAACATTACACCAATCCAAGTTTAGGAAGCTGCTGAAGGCTGAATCTCTTTTATCTCTCTATATTGGACCAGAGTGTGGGTCCCCATTGCGACTGGCAATAAACTGGCTGGGATATTGATTGCTTATGCTTCGATGAAACATAGCAATCGATCCCCGGAGAACCGAACACGGTGCTCTGAAATCTAAGTAAGTTTACTATCTCTAACCCACTCCCTAACACTCCCTACAGCAGAAAAACCCCAAGTCAACCCCCACCACAGCCTAACCCTAAGTCCCCGGCGGTGGCACTTCTGAAAATGACTGGGTGAGTATATGACATACTCAGCCATTCATAAAAACAAAATGTATAAAACTTCGTAATGCAGCCTTCACAGCGGGGACTCGCAACGATTTGACCATTATGGTAGCATTTAACCTTCTGAACGCTTCACTCAAGGTATCAAAGTGTTCCTTATACATTGTACTGAGAGTTGGTTTAGAAAAAAAAATAATATCATTTTATTTGATTACATTCACAAATATTTGACCCAGATCCAGATTTCGAAAAGTGTGTGTTTTCCAGTCACTAGGATCAGTAAAACGTCTACATCTTTGGTCGTGCACATAGCCATGTTGGCACACCAGTTTCAGAACACATCTGCACGATCCAGTATTCAGGAAAACAAGTTATGCTGGGTCTCCAGTGATGAGCAGGCATAAATATAAAATGGATGAGGGCATAATTATAAGGTGGATGAAGGCAATAAATATAAGGTGGATGAGGGCATAAATATAAGGTGGATGAGGGCATAAATATAAGGTGGATGAGGGCATAAATATAAGGTGGATGAGGGCATAAATATAAGGTGGATGAGGGCATAAATATAAGGTGGATGAGGGCATAAATATAAGGTGGATGAGGGCGTAAATATAAGGTGGATGAGGGCATAAATATAAGGTGGATGAGGGCATAATTATAAGGTGGATGACGGCATAAATATAAAATGGATGAGGGCATAAATATAAGGTGGATGAGGGCGTAAATATAAGGTGGATGAGGGCATAAATATAAGGTGGATGAGGGCGTAAATATAAGATGGATGAGGGCATAAATATAAGGTGGATGAGGGCATAAATATAAGGTGGATGAGGGCATAAATATAAGGTGGATGAGGGCATAAATATAAGGTGGATGAGGGCATAAATATAAGGTGGATGAGGGCATAAATATAAGGTGGATGAGGGCATAAATATAAGGTGGATGAGGGCGTAAATATAAGGTGGATGAGGGCATAAATATAAGGTGGATGAGGGCATAAATATAAGGTGGATGAGGGCATAAATATAAGGTGGATGAGGGCATAAATATAAGGTGGATGAGGGCATAAATATAAGGTGGATGAGGGCATAAATATAAGGTGGATGAGGGCATAAATATAAGGTGGATGAGGGCATAAATATAAGGTGGATGAGGGCATAAATATAAGGTGGATGAGGGCATAAATATAAGGTGGATGAGGGCATAAATATAAGGTGGATGAGGGCATAAATATAAGGTGGATGAGGGCATAAATATAAGGTGGATGAGGGCATAAATATAAGGTGGATGAGGGCATAAATATAAGGTGGATGAGGGCATAAATATAAGGTGGATGAGGGCATAAATATAAGGTGGATGAGGGCATAAATATAAGGTGGATGAGGGCATAAATATAAGGTGGATGAGGGCATAAATATAAGGTGGATGAGGGCATAAATATAAGGTGGATGAGGGCATAAATATAAGGTGGATGAGGGCATAAATATAAGGTGGATGAGGGCATAAATATAAGGTGGATGAGGGCATAAATATAAGGTGGATGAGGGCATAAATATAAGGTGGATGAGGGCATAAATATAAGGTGGATGAGGGCATAAATATAAGGTGGATGAGGGCATAAATATAAGGTGGATGAGGGCATAAATATAAGGTGGATGAGGGCATAAATATAAGGTGGATGAGGGCATAAATATAAGGTGGATGAGGGCATAAATATAAGGTGGATGAGGGCATAAATATAAGGTGGATGAGGGCATAAATATAAGGTGGATGAGGGCATAAATATAAGGTGGATGAGGGCATAAATATAAGGTGGATGAGGGCATAAATATAAGGTGGATGAGGGCATAAATATAAGGTGGATGAGGGACTCACTGAGCCACCCATACTACCCATCCCGTCATTTACTAAAGGAATTGTACATTTGTGTGGTGTGATGGGGCCTGATCCAGAGGAACGGCTGCTTAGGGAATTACGGACGGCTCGGCCGTAATTCCCCTGTTTTGAAGGTTGTGCGCAGCATAAATATAAGCTGGATGAGGGCATGCTAAGTGTGGTCGGTAGTTTTATAACCAGTTCAATAATGTGTTTTTGAATTAATTAAATTATTAGATGACAACCTCTTAGGTATATAAACCCTCTTTAATATATAATCAGTGCAATCCAATAAATAAATAAAGGTCATAGGTTGTTGTTATGATTAGTTCAATAGCAAAGTAATAACAGTGGTAGATGCTATGGAGATTAAACCACTATAATGATTAACACATAAGCTTAACCAGATTGCTGATTTATTAGAAACACAGGAATGTTGGTTTCTATAAAGTATAGCAGACTTCATATACAGGTGATTATTAGATCATGTAGGATACAATGTATGTAGATGTACAGCATTCAATAACAGCTAAGCTATCAGGTTTCACATAAAAAAAATGGCTTCTCTGCTGAGGTAAGAGCTGTGAGGCACTGACAATGAAGAAATCCCTCTCTATGCCACACACACACACTCACACACACACACACTCTGTGTCTGATTCACAGTTAATCATGAGTTGTCGGCACCTAACTCACTCGTCCTGCCCCCGAAAACGCCCCCGATCTTTAGGCACCTAAAGGCATTTAAAAGGGCCAGTGGGCTACCTTATCTTATCATGCGTAGTTTCCTTCTGAGGAAGAAAACTATGCACAGAGAATAGCTCTTATATCCCCCTCCCACCCCACCATCTTCTCCCCTGAGGCTGCCTAGGCATGCCTCCTCCTGCTTAAGCTTCTACATACGGTCTTTAAATCTATGGGCCAAATCCAGAGCTACGTTTCCTAGCGTAGCGTATTTACTATGCACTTCCATTGGCACTCTCCTCGCATTTTACGCTTCTCGGACCCTACCTTAACTTTACACAGCGTAAGTACTGAGGTACATATAGGCAGCATGTACTTACATACTGTACGATTTAAATGCCTCACCCCCGCCTCCGAAGGCTAATTACGGGTGTCGCATGGCTGGCATGCCCCTTTAGTTACGCTAAAGATACATGACTGGCCCATACACTCATGCTGCGCGCATGCGCAGTAAGTACTAATGGGCATTTTTAGGGCTAACGGCTAGCTTAAAATCACTTGCGTACTTAGCTCTGGATCTACCCCTATGTGCCTAATGGGTACGTAGATTGCGATGAGCTACTACGCATGCGTGCTACATCATTTCTTATTTCACCGCACTTAAGAAGCTGAGTTTTCATGTGCGTATATTTAGTTAAGTTCTCAGTTTTACTCTTAAGTGTGAATCAGGTCCTTTGTAGGTTAGCAAAAGGATTTTGTATTTGATACTGTAAAATACAGGTAACCAATGTAAAGACTGACAGAGTGGAGTAGCTCTTGTAAAGCATTTAGCAAGGAAAATCAGTCTAGCTGCTGCATGCAATATTGACTATAGGGGGTAATTTTATAATGTGTTATTGCAATAATGATTATTGCATTAAGCAATGCGGGAGATGATTAGTGCATGAATGAGAGTTTTTGAAGTGTCTTGTGTGAGATATTTGCATATTCAAGAAATGTTTTTTAGATGTATGTAGCAGGATTTAGAGACAGATTGTATGTGGGGAACAAAGGACAGTTCAAAGTCAAAGGTAACACCTAAGCATCGAGCTTTAGGAGTAGGGATTATTTCAGCACTGTCAACAGAGATAGAGAGGTGGGTAGCTTTTATGAGCAGGTGGAAATATTATTAGTTCGATAGATTAGTTTTAGATAAAGTTTGAGATGGTGGAAGGACATCCAAGATGAGTTGGTAGAAAGGCATTCAGTTAGACGATCCAACACAGTAGGTGAAAGATCAGGGGTGGATAGGTAGATTTGAGTATCATTTTCATAGAGATGATACTGAAATCCAAATGACTTTATTAGCTGTCCAAAGTTATTGTTTACATAGAGAAGAGCAATGGACCCAATACCGAGCCTTTCGGCACTCCAGCAGATAGAGGAAGAGCAGGGGAGGTAGATCCAAAAAGGAACACTTAAAGAATGATTGGATAATAGGATGTGAGCCAGGAAAGGGCGGTGTCCCGAATACCTAGGAATTGTAACATTTGTATAAGAAGAGAGTGGTCAACAGTGTCAAAAGCAGCAGAAAGATCCAATAAAGTTAGAAGAGAGTCATGACCTTGAGATTTAGCAGTGATTAAGTCATTGACCACCTTGGTCAGTGCTATATCTGTGGAGTGATGGGAATGAAAGCCTGACTGAAGAGGATCCAGAAGATTGTGTGGGTTGGAATGAGGACATAGGGCCTGATTCACACTTAAGAATCTGCGTAGTTTTAGGTGCGTATATTTAAGAACGGATGTACTGCGCATGCGTAGTAACTTTTTTTATACGCTGTTTATGTTGGACTTACGCATGTAAATTACGTCCTTACACATTACGCACCTAAAGTTTCTAGGTTCGTAGTAACATACGCAAAAAGGGGCGTTCGGTGAATAAGTAACTCGGCATATACGAAGATTTGGGTGGAGAGAGGCATGTAAATGGCCAGATGAAGGTGCGGTTATGCAGTTAAGTTCTTAAGTAGACGCCCTACGCATTCAAATGCGAACCTACAGTTAAGGGAGCCCTATGGCACTCGTAAGTCACCTAAAAACCGAGGGCGTGCTGAGGGAGTTGCCTTGCTATTAGGTGCGTATATTTAGGAACCTATCACGTTCTTAAGTGTGAATCAGGCCCATAGTGTCAGAGGACCTGATTCACACTTAAGAATTCTTATGATTTTAGGTGCTTATATTTAAGAACGGATGCACTGAGCATGCTTAGTAACTTTTCTACGCTATTAACGTAGGACTTAAGTACGCAAATTCCATTCTTATACACTAAGGGCCTGATCCAGACCCACGGGCACCTTAAGGCCGCCCGAGGTCTGTACGGCCATCATCATAGCGGGGGGGACACTTACGTGTCCAGATTGCCGGCGGAGATACGGCATTCGTAAAGGGGGGGACAGCCCCCTTCTCGTAACAGCCTGCGGCCGTAACTATAGTTACGGCCCCCGGCCATTACGCTGCCGTATGAAGGTTGTGCGCATGCACACAACCTTCATAACAGGGAAATTACAGCCCACTGTTTAAATAGTCACTCCCCTTGCAAACAGCGGCGGATCTTAAAGTTAGACCACCATTGACTAACCCTAACTCTGCGCTGTCATTTGAGATCTTAAGGGAAGTCGTTGCGGTTATTTGAGATCCTAAGTGTCTGGCCGCGCCCACTTTCCCTCATCTCCCTGCCTCCCCCGCCCATTTCTATGCAAATCCTTCAGATCTTAAACTTCCGCAGCACTTAAGATCTTAAGTGCTTGCGATCAATTCACAGGTCCGCTCTTAGCGAATTTAAGATCCTAACCTCTACATAGACGGCGTTGCACTATTACTACGCATGCGCATTGATGCGATTTTTCTAAGATCCTAAATATACGCACCTAAGTAGCGAAAAAATCGCATC
>WWET01002427.1:154134-165458 GCA_011038615.1 Limnodynastes dumerilii
GTAAGTGAACGCCGATACGCTGTGCTTTAGTAAGCACAGCGCATCGCCGTAGGTCTGGATCAGGCCCAATGGGCCAGATCCAGACCTACGTTTGTGAGTGATTTTACACTAGCCGCTAGCGTAAAATCGCACATTTGTACTTACTGCGCATGCACAGGCAGATGTTACGCCACTAACTCAGAGCGAACAGTCCAGTCACGTAACAGCAGCGTAAGAATGCACAAAGGGGCGTGCCGGCCATAC
Source organism: Limnodynastes dumerilii (assembly GCA_011038615.1). NCBI lineage: Eukaryota > Metazoa > Chordata > Amphibia > Anura > Limnodynastidae > Limnodynastes > Limnodynastes dumerilii. The sequence continues at coordinate 154,378 of WWET01002427.1, forward strand.
AACCCCCGTAATTAGGTGGGGTGAGGCCTTTAAATTGTACGCTATTTGTGTGCTTAGGCGCGTAAGCATGCGGGACCTATACATACGCCAGTAATTACGCTGTGTAAAGTTAAGTTATCCTAAGAAAAGTACACTAGCGTATTTACGCTAGCCGATGACGTAATTTCACCCATTTGTATTTATTGCGCATGTTTGCGACAGATGATACACCACATAACTCCTAACGTACATACCATCAGCGTAAATACGAACGATGGGGTGGGGACATCAATACGTCACGCGTAATTACGCTTTGGAGGCGGGAGGGGAGGCATTTAAATTGGACAGTATGGGCTGGGTTTGGCCGTCACGTATGTACGCATTACGTACATCAGTACTTACGCTTTGAAACGTTAAGGTAGGGTAAAACGGCCAAAGTATGTATAAGCAAGGGGAGTGTCTAGGGGGTGCATAGTAATTAGGCTAGCGGAAATACGCTACGCGTTGTAATGTAAAGAGAACCAAGGACCCCATAGGGCCAAGGGAAAATAAACAGCAGGCAGGGCGCAGTTAGGAATCCAAGGCATAGGGGGTTAAATGGTAGGGGTGGGTTAGTTAGAGGTTAGCTGGTATGGGTGGGATCTTAGTAGGTGGGGGGAGTTAAGTAGTTTACATATAGGTAAGATAGAGGGGGTGGGGGCACTTGCTGCAGAAGATTCATCAACGCTGGAAGGCTGAGTGATACATTTTATCTATCTGTATTTATTGTGCTGTGAATTTTCCCCTTTGCTCTTTCATTTTTTTTACCTCTGTAATCTTCTCTAATCTTTCCTGTCACTCTTGCCTGTCCTGCTTTTTCTGTCATCTGTCTCTCTTTTTCTTAAGTGCTGTGCTCCGTTAGCAGTGGTGGTCAGCGGTGGTGTCCTCCGCGGCTCTCTCTGCAGGCGGCAGCGGTATAGGCGGCAGGGCAGCGTGTGGCTGAGGTTCCCGTTAGCGGGGCGGGCAATGTCGCGGCCAGTGCGCGTGCGGTCGGCTCCCTTGCGGTTCAGAGAGGAGCCGGCCATTACAGCACGCATGCGAGCTTCAGGTGCACAGCGGAAGCCGCGTGACGTCATCAGGGGGACACAGGCAGCGGGACGCAGAGCAGGGGCGGCATGGCTGCGGGGGAAGCGATGGGCCAGGATGAGGCCTTGAATAGCACTGCCACCAATGAGGCGCAGGAAGTGGGCAGCAGGAGTTCAAACAGGAGCAGTGCAGGGAGGCCAGCTTTGGATGAGGTGCAGCAGGAGCAGGGGGTTGTGGAGGCACACAGCAATGTACATGACAGCGGGGCCTCCCTGACACTCCAGCGAGGGGAGGAGCTTCTTCTGGCAGTAGAATGCGTTTAGCAAAAAGTAAGCACTCTGGGGGGCATGGGTCATCTCCCTGACAAAAGTCAGCCCGTTAGGTTAATCAATAATTCAATTTCAATTCGGCCCAATTTAAATAAATACCGTGTTCCCTTTTTTAAACCCAGCTACTGTGTCCGTCTCTTTATTTCAGTAGGGTGTATCGGTGTCTTGGATGAATGACTGGGCACTATGCCGTTTGCTGTTTACTAGCCCGTAGTTCTGGATCTACCCCCAGATATCTATTCTTTTAAGGAAAAAAGTAAGACAGTTTTGGTAATCAGGTCCTCAGAATTTGTTGCATAGGGATTCATGTGCATATAAAACTAAAGTATGGATCTTGCTTATTGTATTTATGGTTTCCACTCAGTCATATGAAACACTGATTAACTGAATGATTTCTTTTTGCATTGGGATGAGTCTATAAGGGATTACACCTTCATTCATATACTGGTGCTATTAGAACATTTCTGCTTCAAAAGGATAAGTATAATAATAAAATTGGATTAAATGGTTGATATTAATATGTCTTGACAACAGGTTAAATGTTAAGCTATTATAACTACCTTGTAATTCATTGTGGCATGCGATACATCTTAGAACCTCTTCCAATGACCTTCCCATTGATGTACCTGAGGTGAGATGTCCCCCTCTGGGCTTGTTACTTTGTCATCTATTTGTGATGTATGACCTATTTGCATGTTTTATTCATTACCATTAACTGCAGATACAGTAAATTTTGTGCTAATAACTACTGCCTACTGTATATCAATAATTTGTAAGCACTATTTTTTCTTTATTCTTCATTCTTCCAGCATTGTATCAGGATTCATTTGTATATACAACTATCTGATTACCTAATATATGACAGTGACTGGTGGCTTATCATATATTTGCATATATGTGTAATAGACACTTCTGCATTATATTTTACAGATAGAATGGTATAGTTAGTACCTGGTTGCTGGCAGTGTTGTTGGGGCATTATATTTCCCTTGTCGCTGTTTGAGAAGATTTCCCCCTAGTTTTTCCTGTTTCTGTTTGCATTAACCTATGAAATGATCTGAGCAACGACCATTTTGTGTATCACACAGTATATCATTAGTGTTTATCAGTTTTTGTCAGGTTACCAGGTTATTAGAAGTGTTGTTTCTCCACCCAGTGATCGCACTACATGTTTTTTCGCCATAGTAAAAATACCCCTTATAGCATTTTTAAGGAGTATTTCTAACCAAAGAGCAGTATATAATTATCAGTAATTAGATAAAATTTGAAAGTGGTCTATACTGTTTCAGACATATAATTTATAAGAAATATCTGATCGGTTGCTCCCTTGTCTAAATGCCAAGATTCGGATATCATATTACACGTTACCATTTTATTTAATTACCAAATTATATGCTCTTTAAAAAAAAAAAAAATCTTACTGAAATAGATATATCAAGATGGATATATATCTAGATATAGATATAAACATACACACACACAAAAAGAGTGGCACTAAGAGATTGTTAGAATAAATTACTAGGAGTCCAGGGTTTCCAGCATTTCAATCTTAATGGCAAAACTTTTGCCATTAAAACTGAAAACGGAAACCTCTCTGTATGTATTTGGCCATTCTGTCATTACAGGCTGTCAAAGGAGTAAGTTGCACTTATTTATTTTAAATTGTGCACAATTTTGTTATAGAAAAAGCAGCTAGTATAGACACAGATTATTCACTATAAAATGCATGAATGATAATACAGAGCTGTGTTACTTAGACAGTGCTAATAAATGCAGAGATGGCAGTATTCAGTAATCTTCAGTATGAAATGGGGGTGGTATACACAGAAATTGTGCTTGTATATACATAGCATTAATCATTACAAAGGTGACAGATGCTTATAATTCCCAGTGGAAATCAGTATTTGATATATATGAGATTTAGCCAGTTTAAAGTTTTGAGTCCATTATAAGAAACTGAAAGTCTGTTAGTGGGAGTAATGTATGCGCTAATAATAATTTGTACACTATTCCTTAAATCACACTGTATGATAAGGTCCGTTACTCACACTCCGTTTCTTCTTTATGTGGGTAACATGGGACTCTGGGCACTCTAATGAAGGTTGAAGCGCATTCTGGGCCTGATTCAGAGATACGATTTCCACGGCACTTAGGAGCGTATATTTAGCAAAACTGCGCATGCGTAGTAATAGTGCAACGCCATGTACGTTGCGGTTAGGAGCGTAAATTCGCTAAGAGCGTAAGTTTGAATCGCACGCAAGCACTTAAGATCTTAAGTGCTGCGAATCTTTAAGATCTTAAGGATTTGCATGGAAATGGGTGGGGGGAGGCAGGGAAATGAGGGAAAGTGGGCGCGGGCTGACACTTGGGATCTTAAATATACGCTACTACGTCACTTAAGATCTCAACTGCCAGCGCAGAGTTAGGGCTAGTCAATGGTGGTCTAAGTTTAAGATCCACCGCTGTTTGCAAGGGGAGTGACTCTTTAGGCAGTGGGCTGGAACCTGCTAAGATCTTAACCTTAGATGCGTATATTTGCGATCTTTTCGCAATCGCATCTCTGAATCAGCCCCTCTATCTCCATCCATTCTGGCCTTGATCTCTGGGATAATGTTTTGTTAACTCACAGTGGTGCTTTGGTAATGTTATTCACCAGAAATGGACAGAGAACATAGAACATTTAATGAACTCATAACTTTGAACTGGCTAAATCTCATATGTATCATATACTGATTTTTTATTGGGATTTTTCAGTATCTGTCCCCTTTGTATGCATTAATGCTATGTATATACAAACACAATTTCTGTGTATACCACCCACATATCACACTGAAGATTATTGAATACTGCCATCCCTGCATGTATTAGGGCTATCTATCTTACACATATTTTTATATTGTTTTTATAAAATCTTATAAGATTTTAAATTATTATTAATAACCTCCATACATCCTCCTCCTTGACTAGTAAACTGCTGACGGTTATATGGTTATTAAAAACTAACAACCCAAAATTCTTACCTTATCACTCTGGCTGTGGAAAAGCAGGAGAAGGTCTCTGGTCTCTGCAGCCGGCAGCTGGGGAGGTCACATGACACACTGTGAGAGAGAGTTTCTCTCACAGTGTGAATGAGTCATCGCTAGAGCTGGAGACTTCCGTCTCTGTCTCTGTGATGACTCATAGGCTTCACTGACAATCTGTCAGTGTCTAAGCTGAGGATCTCCGGAGGGGAAAAAAAACCAAAGTGATTTTTCTACTAGTGTCCTGGGCAGGACAGAGAGGGAGCCTGGGGCTATCCCGGGCCCCATCTCTGTCCGGGCCCGGGACACTAGGCCCGGCTGTCCCCCCCTGATGGCGGCCCTGTGAGGTCACACCCTTCTCTCCCCCTGTCACTTCCCTCTCTCCCCCTGTCTTTCCCCCCTCTCCCCCTGTCACTCTCCTCTCTCCCACTATCACTCCCTTCTCTCCCCCTGTCACTCCCTTCCTTCCCCCTGTCACTCCCCTCCTTCCTCCTGTCACTGCCCTCTTTCCCCCTGTCACTTCCCTCTCTCCCCTGTCACTCCCCTCTCTCCTCCTTTCACTCCCATCTCTCCCCCTGTTACTCCCCTCTCTCCCACTGTCACTCCTCTCTCTCCCTCTGTCACTCCCCTCTCTCCCCCTGTCACTCCTCTCTCTCCCTCTGTCACTCCCCTCTCTCCCCCTGTCACTCCCCTCTCTCCCTCTGTCACTCCCCCCTCTCCCCCTGTCACTCCCCTCTCTTGTGCAGGCTTAATGGCAGTTGCGCTGCCATAAGCCTACCTTAAGTGAAATGTGCGGATCAGAGGTCTGTACGACCGCCGCTGATACACTCATAAATGTGAACACCTTCCCATGCTGTACAATTTAAATGCTTCCCTCTGTCCACCTTGGGGAAGGGGGGGGTAAACATGAAGCACAGCCCCTTTGTACGCAAAATATATCGTATGGAACCTAGTTACGGACGATAGAATTTACGTGCTGAAACTGCACATAAAATCTGGAGGACGCATGCACCCTCCAGTCAAAACACCCATTTACGCATTTTGCGTGAGTAAGTGGGATGTCGGACGCAAGTCTGGATCCGGTCCTATTTTTCTTACTACAGTCACATTGCCAATTCACTACCAATGATCTGAGAAACTTCCACTTTGTATATTATACAGTATATAATTAGTGTTTATTAGTTTTTGTCAGGTTACCAGGTTATTAGAGGTGTTGTTTCCCAACCTCGGTACCATATGGGTTGCAATCACACAAAAGATATTGCTCCAATACAACTTTATTTCCAGCCAGTGCTGATTTCTGTAATACAGAATTCTTGTCACTGCTCTCCCTCTCCGCTTGTCCATATTTAAAGAGCAGATTCACACTTACACTCACACTTCACACATTCTTTAGCGTAAAGGCTACGTAGATGGTGTAGTTAGCGTAACTATGTATGTGCAGTCTCTAACTACAGTATAAAACATAGCCTCAGCTTCTTAGGTGTGAATCAGGCCCTAACTCAAAGGGGTAAGAGGAAATATCTGGAAACTCAGGTGAGGGTGCCTGGCTGTAATGTGTCCCAACACAACCTGTCCAGACCCTCCAACATGACCCATTCCATTAGGTACAATATACTCCACACCTGAGCTTCCAACTGTCACTCAAAAAAAAACCACACACACCTGTTGTAATGGCGATTAAGAATTATGGCATAAAAATATGAATTATAAAATAAATAAAATAAATACTCTGCTCCTCAGTTTCCGACTCTTAGTTACTATGGTAACCACCTTTGTTGACGGAGCAAATCGTTTTCTAAATATCAGTTAATTCATTTAAAGCAGGTGAGTGACAGTTGGAAGAGAGAAATAAAAACACCGGCACTTTATTGCCATTGGATTCCCAAAATATAAAAACTACTACTGGGTATAATCATAACATTAAACTGTTTATTATAACAATAAAGAATAAAACTGGTACCAGATACAGATCAGAACATACAAACAATGTTACAACGTTCTATCAGAGTAACAATATTACACAGTGTAAAAATTGCTACTTAAAGACTACTAAATGTGTGGAGTGATGATCTTAAGGTGCATACTCCTATTAATCAACAGTTATTAGAGGCAGCTTCGTATCCAGGGAATTATTACTCTCTAGACGACAGTCTCCTTCTTAGCAATTAAATAGCAAATAACTCCAAGTTGGCACAAAGTATAATGATATTGTGGATTGCACTTATTAGTCTTACAAGTATAAAAATAATGGATCTCTCTGGTATACCGCAATCCAGATCCAATCTGTGTATACCAGAGAGATCCATTATTTTTTACTAACTTCATGAACGCATCGTTTATCTTTTACTTTGGTTGCACGTTACAGCACTTTACTGGAGGATCACCCAGTATTGGGACATAATAATAGTGTCCAGGAGACTCACCAGACACGTGTCCTGGATGTCCAGCGTCCCCGAGACTAACACTTCGGCTGAGTGTGTATTTGAAATTTAACCGGGGTCTGCTGCAGGAGAGCGGTGGAGATTCCAGGTGTCTTCCCTTCCGATGTGATATTACCCGAATGTATCAATACATTGCGGCTCTATCTGCTAAAGTAACCATGGGATTCATCGAGAAAACTTCCAGCGGGATTGATTCTACTATACGGGAGTGGTGAAACCATCCTATTTCGATTTGTCGTACAATTTCACCTTTGTATTGAGTAATACTAATAAGTGCAATCCAAAATATCATTATACTTTTTGTCAACTTGGAGTTATTTGCTATTCAATTGCTAAAAAGGAGACTGTCGTCTAGAGATTAATCCTTGACTGGATACGAAGCTGCCTCTAATAACTGTTGATTAATAGGAGTATGCACTTTAAGATTATCACTCCACACAAGACATTTAGTAGTCTTTAAGTAGCAATTTTTACACTGTGCAATATTGTTACTCTGATAGAACGTTGTAACATTGTTTGTATGTTCTGATCTGTATCTGGTACCAGTTTTATTCTTTATTGTTATAATAAACAGTTTAATGTTATGATTATACCCAGTAGTAGTTTTTATATTTTGGGAATCCAATGGCAATAAAGTGCCGGTGTTTTTATTTCTCTCTTCCAACTGTCACTCACCTGCTTTAAATGAATTAACTGATATTTAGAAAACGATTTGCTCCGTCAACAAAGGTGGTTACCATAGTAACTAAGAGTTGGAAACTGAGGAGCAGAGTATTTTGTACCTAATTGAATGGGTCATATTAAAGGGTCTGCGTGTCTTATTTTTATTTTAGCATCTGGATCATATCATAGCCTTTTAAGAGTTGGAGGATTAATTTATTTTTTGCATTCAGGTCTGGATCAGAACCAGTGGGATAGATGTAATAAATAAATTGTTTAAGTCAACGCATTTGCACCTAATCAGGTCACGTCTAAGTCCATATTCCACAACCCATTTTAGACTCTTCCATTAGGTTGTGACGCTTCAAACACCTTACAAAATGTCAGAAGTGGCTGTCGTTGTACCTGTGTTACATCATTTCTACATACAATTATTAAAATATATACAGTATATTTTTTAGGTTTAGCTGCACAGGCATAGTAGCTTAATATATGCAATTTACATAGGACTTGCGAACAGGACGGCTCTGAATCAGCATTATGAACCTATTTCCTCATGGTTCATAATGACTTAAGACTGAAGGGGTGTTCCAAGAAAACTTAAGAACAAAGATAAGAAGAGTGGGTGGAGTGAAACATTTAAATGAGGAAATCTGGCCATGGTTAGGAAAAAACATTCTTAACTAGCCGCCCTACGCACACAACTACGAACCTAAAGATAAGGGAGCCCTATGGCATTCGTAAGTCGGTTAAGAAGCTGAAAACCGGGATCGTGTCAGGAAAGTTGCCTTGCTACTAGTTGCGTATAATTAAGAACCTAAAACATTCTTAAGTGTGAAAATAGTCCAATATTTATTTATTTTTTACAGTTTACGATACCGCTTACATATGTATATGGCCATGGTGCTGCTTTGTGCTATGCTATGGTGTGCCCATACAGCAGTACCTTAATTGATTGCCATTGAAAGGACACTGTTGGCTGCGCATTTGGATTGCATGTCGCCTGCTCTACTTTTTCAGCACTCACCGGTGTTAGTCCCAGCTCCGATGGACTGCCTTTAGAGGTGGAGACATTCGAATGTTCCTTTTCGACTGTCTCTATCTCAAATGGCAGCCATTTTAGATTTTTTTAAATAAATGGGTGAGTGTACCGATCAGCATACTCACGTATTCATTTTCACAGGACCCGCCGCAGACCTGCCGCCTAACATCCTCCCTAACACTAAAAGTCCCTCACCTCTCCGGGGACTTGTAGTGTTAAGGGGGATGTTAGGTTCTTAGGAAGGGAGGGTTAGGGTTAGGGTCATAGAAGGGGAGGGTTAGGGTCAAGCTGCGGGGAGGAGGATCTTAGGGTTAGGCTATACAAAAGGGAGTATTAGGGTCAGGCTAGGGAGATGGGATGGTTAGTGTTAGGGTAACGGAAGAATAGGGTTAGGTTTAGAATTAGGGGAAGGTAGCATGACCTTAACCCTCCCTTCTCTGCAGCCTAACCCTAAACCTCCTATTCCATTGTCCTAACGCTAAGCCTCCCTTCCCCAGAGCATCATCCAGTATACATGATGAGTGCCAATTTGCACTCACCTCTGGATCGTGCCCAATACGTCTGAAATGTTTCATACATCAGTACGCTGCTAGAGATTCAGATGACACTGTTGTTCCAATTAAAATGATAACTGTAATGAAATTCAAAAATTCCGTACTGCAAGAGCTGATTGTGATTGAACTGTCATTGGGCTACTGCATAATGATTTGAATTAGGACATAAACATGATTTAGTAAAATGACTGCCTGTCCCCAAACTACGGCAGTGTTTATCAGCTTTTTACTTTAGACGCTGTAATAGTTTTTGATTTAATGCTTAAGTTGAAAGTTTTCTTTCTCTGCTAAGTGTCATTTTAACGTGGATGTCTGCCAGTGGTAAATTTAATCATCATCGACTGGCACTCAAGGTACAGAAAACGTAGCTTGGAATTTATTATGAGAACAAGAGGACACAAAATGTCACATTAATACAGCTGATATCTTTGCTATACCCTTTGGCAACAAAGGATGGTTAAGAATTCTGACATTGCCAGAATATTTTTTATTTTTTTTGCAATCTGTCCTGATGAGACTTTATCTGACTTACTGGCTGTTTCTTCTGATCTGTTAACACTTTTCTATTCTGTACATTAATGTTCTATGAATTCAGCCCTTTCATATGGTTCCCTCATTGAAACATTTTATTATTATTATTATTATTATTATTATTATTATTATTATGGTTTATTTATATAGCACTACAAATTAGCACTTAACATTAGACATTCACATCAGTCCCTGTCCCCAATGGAGCCACATACTAAGGTCACTAACACATACTAACACACAGCTTAATTTATTCAGCAGAACAATTAACCTTCCAGTATGTTTTTGGCATGTGGGAAGAAACCGGAGAACCCGGAGTAAACCCACACAGACACGGGGAGAACATACAAACTCCACACAGATAAGACCTTGGGCCAAATTTACTAAGCTGCAGGTTTGGAAAAGTGGATATGTTGCCTATAGCAACCAATCAGATTCTAGCTCTCACTTTCTTTTTACATACTAGAGAATGTCAGCTATAATCTGATTGGTTACTATGGACAACATGTCCACTTTTGCAAACATGCATCTTAATAAATCTGGCCCCTAGTCTGGGATTCAAACTCATAACTTCAGCGCTGGGTTACAAGTGCTACTAACTGAGTCACTGTGAGCCCTGAATATTTATGACAGATAAGAATCACTTGGCTCATCTAACCAAAAAATATACAAGAGTGGTGGTAAATGCACTGCAAATACAAGAGGTCAGATATTCCAATATGCAATAAAGTAAAATATACCATATATTAATAGAAGCAAAACTTGAGGGGTAAGTATATAAATAGGCAAATAAATAAATTCATTTCTAAAAAGGTAAAATGGTATTAAATGTTTCTTATAGGTCTCCAAACAGAACTCAGACGGCAGATGGATTCAAAAATAGACCCCAAATAAGATCTGAAAGTCCAGAGTAAATGAATATATGCGCCGTCTCAACCTAAATAATGAGCACAACCCCTGCTCCAACAATATCCTCAAAAGAAGGGGAACAGACAATATAAAATCAAAAATTAAAACACATTTTTTAATAAATTACATAAATACATGAATTAATTACTTTTGAAAGTTAAAGAAAGCAGCATTATTTATTTATTTCTTTATTAACAGGTTTTTATATAGCACTCACAGTTTACGTAGCGCTTTACAATTTAACAATCAGTATAAACAACACTGGGTAGTAACAGACAGACTGGGTGGGTAGGAGGGCCCTGCACACAAGCTTATACTCTATAGGACAGTGGGTTTGATACATAAGGGCAAGTGCTATATATCACACAATGAACCAGCCAGGGTGTATGGCAGAAGTGCTCTCAGTGCTCTGTATAATCCAGCCACACAGCAGTGTTAGTAGCAGAGATGAGGAAATTGTAGAATAGAAAGAGAGAGTGTGCGGGCATGTGTTAATAATTTGTAAAAAGGCAGAAGTGGTTGTTAATATGGTACTTAATGCTTAGGAT
>WWET01002427.1:233535-243783 GCA_011038615.1 Limnodynastes dumerilii
GATAGATAGATAGATAGATAGATAGATAGATAGATAGATAGATAGATATGAGATAGATAGATAGATAGATAGATAGATAGATAGATAGATAGATAGATAGATAGATAGATAGACAGAGGGATAGATATTAGATAGATAGATAGATAGATAGATAGATAGATAGATAGATAGATAGATAGATAGATAGATCAGCTGTAATTCAGTATTCATGTTGCATCTCTTTGGACTCATTACAGATTGTAGCATAAATCTTTTAATTTGCGGTCCTCATTTCCAGTCATTTTTAAAGTAAAAGCCATTAGATTAAACTTGTATTCATTAATTTGAATCAGCACATTCAACTTTTGATTGATTAATTGATTAAACGCAAACTAGCTCTTTCCCAAGGTATACATCACACTTTGTATAAAGTGACAGTGATATAAGTAAATGTGATCAGTATTTTGAATTTACAAAGCATTGCCCTAATCAAACTGTCCACAGTTCAAGAGATGAATGGTGAATATTAATAATCTCTTTTTCCACATACAGCTATTTTACTGTACAAAGGGACAGATTCAGAATCTGTGATCATATTCCCAAGCACTAGATGCATGTGGATCAGCAATTGGTGGTCTGAGCTATGCCACGGAGCAGAAATACCTCTTTGGTCATTGGTGTGACCTTACCTTGACTACTGTGCTCAGTTCTGTAGCCCATGGACCAGATTTTCACCTAAGTATTTAGTCTTCTTCCGAGCGTAGTTATACGTGTATAGCTATATACTACATATTTTACGTTATATACGTAATATTTTGTTATGTAGATTGCATACATGCCGTCTTTAAAGACCTCATGTACGCAATCTACATAACGAAATGTTACGTAGATAGCGTAAAATAGTTACTACGCATGTGTACACGTATAACCACGCTCGGAAGAAAAAGGAATACTTAGGTGAAAATCCGATCCTATATCTCCAGAAGGACATAAATACATTAGAGACTGTGCAAAGAAGATCAACTAAAATGGTCCATGGCCTGTGTCACATAACATACAGAGAGAGACTAGAGGAACTAAACATGAATAGCTTGGAGCAGAGAAGGGCAACTAAAATGGTGCATGGCCTGTGTCACACAACACACAAGAAAGACTAGAGGACATAAACATGTCTAGCTTGGAGCAGAGAAGGGCAACTACAATGGTGCATGGTCTGTGTCACACAACATACAGAGAAAGACTAGAGGAACTAAACATGTATAGCTTGGAGCAGAGAAGGGCAACTAAAATGGTGCATGGTCTGTGTCACACAACATAAAGAGAAAGACTAGAGGAACTAAACATATATAGCTTGGAGCAGAGAAGGGCAACTAAAATGGTGCATGGTAGAGTAGGGATAGGGAGATATGATAGCAGCTGTTATATATATCAAGGGGTGAAATTAGGTCCAAAAGTTGGAATTTTTTTAAAGGAAGAAGTGAATTAGAACACAAGGAAATGAAGGCATGGCCTTGCTGGAATCCTGGTGTGCCTTTTGCTCATTAGAATTTTTTTTAATGAAAATAAGGTGAAAATCACAGTTATCACTAACCTGAACCTTTCACACAGGTTGCTAAGGGCTCTATTTACATATTTCTTTTTTTTTGAGTTATGAAGTTTTTACTCCAAAAATTAACTTTTTCTTGTTTACCAATGATGCACCACCATGGAAATAAACGGTTTTCATGGCGATGAAGGGAGAGTTCATATGTGTTTGTCAGCTCGTTGTTCCTAATGTAGGGCCCACGCTTTCTCCTAACGCCAGATCACACTGGCGTCAGTGCTTCCATTCCAGCAATCTGCCTATATAACCCCATTTTTCTCACCCTAATAGCTGTTATTAGGGGGAGGAAAAGGAGGATATATATGAGGAGACCGCCGCTATATATGAAAATAGTAGTTTTGTGTAAAATTGCTAAAGTGCAGTGCTTCTCATGCTCATTTTTACAAAGTCCCTGCAGAGAGCAACTGCGCATGTGCAGGCCTTAGACGGGACTGCATTCAGCTGAAAACAGCGACGAGTGCAGAAAGCTCGAATATCGAATATCATCGCGGGACAGCCAGTGGAGGGTGAGTTTTTGTAAATAATATGAACGTAGCTCCCAGGTTTACAGAGAGCTAATTCGAACCTGGATGAGCAACGTTCATTTGGGTGAGTAAATAAAGCCCTAAGTGTGAGAAATGCTACAGTCCATTAGTTTGTGAATATTAGGAGCAGCTCCATCAGCACTCTCTGGAGCATGAGGCCTTCCTCATGGGAGGAAACTTCTATCATCCTCCCTAAGTCTGAACTACAGAAGTCTGGATGGGTATGCAAGATAGAAAACCCAATTGTGATAGCATCCCAGCCCCTCTATTACAAGGTGTTGTATGTGTCTGGTCTGGAATGCACTCTGATTGGGTAGTCCAGATGCATGTGTTTGTGAGTGCAGGAAAACTGGGGCAAATAGGATTTCTGGATCAGACCCAGTTATTTTACTGGCCAGAATGATTCATAGAGGAAGAAACCATTGAAAACCACTCAATTACAGTCTTGCCAACTTTGTCATAGACCAGAGCTTTCCAGGCATTCAAACTGACCATTTCATTGCATTAGATTCAGATGATGCACAATCAGATTGAAACGTGAGCCATCCACCTGCACAACTGCCAACAAAAGTGGGACGAGTTTAGTACATTAATTGATATGATGCCACAGATTCCATAGAACAAGGCTGTCATTCTACATAACTATTGGAACACAGTTATACATTATTGGCCAGATCCAGACCTACGTCTGTGTTATGAACTAGCACGGATTGTATTTACGCAAGCGTAAATACTATGCACTCCCCCGGGCACTGCCACCAGTCCGTAATTAAACTGCCTTACATCTGCTGAACCTTACCCTAACTTTTGTCATCATAACTACGGCAGGACGTTACTACGCGATGGTCAGAACTGCGTAACCCAGCCCATACTGTATGATTTAAATGCTTCCCCCCACCTACATAGCGTAAGTGGAGCGTATTTACGGATGGCGTGTTATAGGAATGCCCTTTCATACGTAAATACGAAATTGTTACGGACAACCTATTCAAGATGACGGGCGACACGAGTTACGACAGGAAACAGCTGCTGGACACATGCGCAGAAAGTACTAACTGCCAAAATGACGCTTGCGGCTGGCGTAAATAGGCCCGCAGGCATAGTTATCGATCTGGCCCCATGACACATCATGGGGAAACCATAGATCTGTAATGCTGCACTAAGGGAATATGATCAAAGCTACATGAGCGGTTAGGCAAAATATACAAATATATTCCACATAATTATATATTTAAAAGATATAGACATAGAGGCGTGTGGGTCTAACTACTCCAGACGGTGGAGGTGGCCGTGGCTACAGGTCATCATCTGGTCATTGACCTCTACTTAGCTCTGTGGTCTGTGTACTGTGAACAGACAGCCAAGTACAGGATAGATGAATATAGGGGGAGTAAATGTGTACAGATTTCCAGGAACTGAAATCACAGAGCAGTAACAGGGTACATGAAAAACAGACTTTAATCAAGTACAAAGATCCAAAGAGTAAGATGCAGATGAGGACACGAAGGGTCAGATTCATAAAGCCTTCCAAATTCCACACATTGATTGCGGAAGTCAGGTGAATATTTAACTATGTGCAAGTACATGCCAGATATTCCACAACAGATCTACAGGTATATGGAATAGTATTTAGTTTTGTATGCCTGGAGATCAGTCCAACAGGGCGGCCCATCCCTTCGGTCTGCCTAAACTCTGTAAGGTGGATGGGGGTGACCATGTTTCCATGGGTTTACCATTTCTGTGACCATAAGGATCCACATGGGTGACTTAAGGCTGCCTTATGGCACTGTAACTTACCTAAAGTCCACACTAGAGATGGGAGTGACAGGGGAGTTCACTCCCCTCTTCTGTGCAGACTGCCAGACCTCCATGCATATGGTAAACGCACAGAGGTTTGTATCCTAGCTGAAGTGAGCAGGCTATGGTTAACTGTTGCTCTGACACAGGAAGAATTGAGAAGGAGGTTTTAATAGAGAGAAGATGTCACATGATTACCAGAATCAAGTGTAGAACAACAAGAAGATGGTCATGTGATCAGAAACCAAAATATAACCAAAACAATGACTATATACTGTACAAGGGTACTTAAAGAAACCAGGAACTACTGGGTGTGGTATACAATTAGAAAGTTATTTTTGTGACTTTCATAGACTTTCATAGACTCAACAACATCAGGTTGATCTTGTATGAATATCGCTAAAGATGACCTTCACAGGGCTGTTATCTTGACAACACTAACATTGACAGTATTATTACAATGACTTTAGTGTTGTTGATAGGTGACTTCGTCGAGTTCCGAAGTGTCCAGCAGGTGTCACAGTCCAGTGAAGATTTGGTGATGCAGAATTATTGTAAATCTGGTTTCCTGCGATCCAGCGGTGTCAAACTCCTGTTCGTTAGATAGGTAAACATATGATACATGGCAAGATCCCAGAACTACCAGCAATGGTTAGCAATGAATTGGTGAACAGCCAATTCAGCTAAATAAGTAACAATAAAACACAAAGCCGCGCTTCTACTGAAATATATGAAATGTGTGCATGTATAAATATAAATGGAAGAGGTGCAGCCAAGGACCAAACGTGACCACTGTGTAGCTCCAAGGAACTAAAAACGTTATATAACACTATGTGTCAGCACATACATAAAAAGGAGGTTTACTTCACAATATAGCTATATTGGGTTAAGCTCACCTGCCCAGAGTCCAGGCACCTCCCGCAGGTCCTGAGTCTTTACCTATTTGATATATGTATATAAAGTAAGAAGCTTCAATTTTAGCTTGTGTTTATGACTTAGTGTTTTTTTTTACAAGAGAAACAAAGTGTGCCACCGCTGACAGACAGATGCAGAAAACATACAACAAAACTAGCAATTATTGATTGCTTCTTCTGCAGGTGATATAAACAATATAAGACGTTTAACAACCAAATACAGTTGAATATTACTCCTAGACATTCCCTATTAAAAATCTGTAAAAAATAAATAAATAAAATGCACATCCTATATTTTAATACTTAGATAGAACTAAACACAACAAGCCAAAATAATAAAAACTACGCTCTTGTATCTTGCAATGCCACAAAAGGTAGCTGGAGCCCTTGAATTAAATATAATACATGTTCTTTGCTATGACTCACCGCGGGTGTCTCAACGCATTTGGCACAACTATTGTTTGAGATTTTCTAATGTGAACAATTATGTGAACTTTAGGAGAACGAGGGTTATTATTATCGTAGATAAAGCTTGCATTTAAAGCATAAAACGCGGGGCAAAATAAAAGTTTGTACTTTTAAAAATATATGAAAATAGACTAGCTCTCTGTGGAAAGATGTACTTTTCGGGATTGAGAAAAGAACTGCCTGTTCCTTCTACTTATTCAAATCATGCCCTGCCAACACATGTCAAGTAAATAGGACTTGAAATCTGTATTCTAAAGCGGAACATTGCATTGTACAAGACTTAGATTTCACAGACTGCAAAAAAGAGGCATTTTCTCAGAGGGATTTTAACATTTTTCAAAATAAGCAAAACTAAATATCTACCAATGACTTTGCAAATCTAGCACATTATTTGATTGCACTCCTTGAAAATAATTTTAAGTCTTCATCACTACTTTAGTCACAGTGGTTAAAAAAAATAAGGTAAGTTGGATTGAATCTTTGCTCAGGTGGTTAGTGAGAGAGATAGAATACTATCTGAATACCAAAGGAAGAAGGAGCTCACTGTGGCTTTACCTTACACAATCTGTTTCACAAAAGCAGTTGTTTGGTCATTTAGTTTAAAAGTGGAGATTATTGTATTTTTGGAGTTGGTAGTGTTATATGTAGAAATATTTTTTTTTCCTGGGGTTGTAATAGAACAATAGTTATACTGTCAGTATCAAAGGTTTAGGATAGAATATTTTAATATTGGCATATATCGTGATCAACTTTACAATAAACCTAACCTTAGCCCTAACTCAAAGCCCAACTCCAGCCTCGTCCTTAACCCTAACTCTAACGCCAGCCACAACCTCAATTCTAAACTTAACCTCAAACCTAATCACAGCCACAAAACTAACACCAAATGTTAACCCTAAGCCTAATTCTTACCCTAACCCTGAGCCTAACACTAACTGCAACCATAACCTTAAGCCTAACCCCTTGTGATTAATAACTTACCGGAGAAGAAGAATCAACGCATAACAGCAAGCTGGGCACTACAGCAAGCAGCAGCATTGTATCCTAAACACATTTTCTTTAAATATTTTGTTATTCGCTTCAAGGGAACGGAATTTGAAAAAAAAATGAAGGCCTTGTCTTCACTGTTGGTGGGGATAGGCTTGTGCAGCAGACACCTAGCAGGTCACGACCATTGAAATGCAGTCCCATGTATCTCTAAATACATGTAACGACTAAGAAAACCTAAAAGTTTTTATTAGTGTTCTCACAATATAAATACAGGTATAGGAGAAATATGAACCGTGGATAAACCAATAACAAAACAGAGAATAATACGAGATAGACTATAAGCTATAAATACTATACACAGATTTAAACAGGAATCAGAGGGAACACTAAGCACAAAGCAGGAGTAACAGAGAATGCTGAAGAGCAAAAGATATATTGAATGCAAAGGTACAAGTAAACACAGATGAGGCTGCAGAAGTTGAAAAACACAAAAAATAAGGACCCTTGCATTTAGGAACTGACATTTTAATGGTATGAATAAAGCCCAATTAGGGTTGCACTAAGTGTGTGAGTGGAGGTGCAATAAAGGCAAACAAGAAAGCATTTTGCATCCATATGTACCGTAAGAAAATAGCTTTTCCTTTTAGTCCCAGGTGAGAAATTTGGGCACAAGGGGATATTGTCAACATCTCTCCCATTGCCAAAAGGGCAAATAGAATTTTATATTTTAAAGTAGTTGTCAAGCTTTATTAAGTAGACTTCCATTGATGTTAAGTGATCCTGACTTTATATTAAATCGACTTCTATTTAAGTTAAGTGTTCCTGACTTTATAAACATATTCAAAGTAATTAAGTTAAAATTAAGTGTCCACAATTCCTTCAGGATTCAGAAATCAATCAACAGTATCCACACAATCTAGCTAGCAATAACACTACATTAAAGACCCCAAATGTATCCCCTGCCAGTGCTGCAATTTCAAGTGTGCTCTACATAATTAGCTGTGGTAAGTTTACAGTGTATCAGTTCTGTTTTCACCAAACAATCAAATAGCCAACTACAAGTAATGTCCTGTTATCTTCCCCAGATAATCAGTTTTAAGCACAATAGTGTGTCCCAGGCTACAGAGTTGACCTAGATTTCCTAAATCCTCTCAGAACTCTGACTAAAGGAGAATTCACTTGTAATAATTGCTTTCTATTATAGCATAAGGAAACCTCAAATTACCAGTTTCGGCTGAAACTTCAGGACAATAGGAGCTGAACAACTCTGCGTTTATTAAACATCTCTTGCCTGGACCATCGGGATCTTTTTCAATCAGAAATATCATTTTAACACCATGACTGCCAGCAATATACTGTTAGGGAAAGTTAGTTATTAAAGTTATATTATATCAATACAAAAAGACAAGTTAGATTATATAACAATGTATCTTAGATCACCAAATATAGCCAAATATGTTATTTTCATGTGATATAAAGGCAGCCAAGCAATGTAACAAAGAAATGAGAAAGGCAAGTCAGATGCTGGGTTGTATAGGGAGAGGAATAAGTAGCAGGAAGAGAGAAGTAGTGATGTCATTTTATAGGTTATTTATGAGGCCTCACCATGAACACTGAGTTCAGTTCTGGAGGTCATATCTCCAGAAGGACTTAAATACATTAAAGACTGTGCAAAATTGTGGTCACACAACATAAAAAGAAAGAATAGAGGAAGTAACAAGTATAACTTGGAGCAGAAAAGAGCAACTAAAAGGGTGCATAGCCTGTGTAACACAACATGTGAAGAAAGATTGGAGGAAGTAATCCTGTATAGCTTGGAGCAGAGAAAGGCCAGGGGGAATAGGGAACTAGGCACAGGAGGGGGCATTTTTTTAAAGCAAGAGTTTATTTCAGATTTCTGCCCCCTCCTTGTGTGTCCAGCCAGCCTTCTGCCCCCTCCTTGTGTGTCCAGCCAGCCTTCAGTTCCCCTCCTTATGTGTGTCCAGTCAGCCTTTTTCCCTTCTAGTTTGTCAAACAATCCATACACAAACACTTATTTCTTGACTTTCTTACCTGTTTTGTAGTCTTTTTCTTTCTTCTGCAGTGCACTTTCTCTGCAGTGATGACGCTGGAATGACCTAGATCACACCAGCGCCATTGTGATGGGTATACAGCGACACAAACATATAGGCCCGTATTCAGACGTCCGGTATTTACCGAAATTTGATACTGCGGATGCGTAGTAATTTTTTAACATAATCTATGCATCTTATCGTTACGTAGATTGCGTAAATGCGTTCTTAAAGAAAGCATATACGCAATCTATGTTATGAAAATATACGTAAATTGTGTTAAAAAATTACTACGCATGCACAGCATCAAATTTTGGTAAACATATAAATGCAATACGTCTGGTGGTCTGAATACGGGCCATAGTGTGAAGCACATGTCTGTGCTGAGTGGCTTATTACTAAAGCAGCAATTGCAAGGGTGTGAGCCACCACTTAGATCTATGCATAATGCCAGGGATCTAAGCGGAGGCTCTGATCACCTCAATAAAGGGTGGAGGGGTGGCATGGATGGCGTGTGGATTTCAATGGCAGTCAGTCAGTGCATTCAATTAATTTTCAGACTGACAACACTGACCTGCTAGTGAGCTGAGGATTACCCTGGCTCCCCAGCGGAAAGGAGATAACAGGTGCGTTAAATATATTATACCACTGTTAGGGTAAAAGATATGTCAAGATTATAATAACATTAATATATTGCTATTAAAAAGCTTTTACATTTTGTAGAACAAACATGAACTCATTGATTATTTGAAAAGACTTACTGGTCAGCGCTAAGACTCAGTCAGGTTGAACACAAAAACTTATAAAAAATACCAATAGACTTTATTATTAATTACCTAACAACTCAAACTTTAATAAAATATTGTTTAAACAATAAATCAGGAAAAGACCAGAAATGCATATGATTTCACCCCTATAGAAGATGGAATCTGTTGTGTACAGCGATCTTGGCTTCGGAGAGAGCTCCCAGTGATGCTGGCAGTCGGGATGCTCAGCTCCGTATTGGCTAGCATGATCAGCTGTTCTGGTTGCTGGGAGACAAGAATGCTTTCTTCCTCCCCGCACTTCGGTGCGCACTGTGTTCTGGTCCTGGCTGTCGCAGCCGGAGCGCTTGTCCATTTAGATTTGGAGGCTGGTCTAGGCTGCAGCTTCTGATTGGCCAGCCTCCTTGGAAATAGACCGGCAGGCGCATGCCAGCCTTGCCGCTTATAGCTTCTTGCTACCCTGCTGCTTGTCCTGCCAGTATCTTGTTCTTGACCTTGTGCTGTGCTCTGATTGTTGATTGTCCTCTTCTGCCCTATTGTGTTATCTCCTTTCTCCTTGCTGGTCTCCCTCCTGGTTGCTGTTTGATATTTTTACCCTTTGTGTTCCATCCTGATTTGCCCTTCCATTTGTCTTCCTTTGCTGTATACTCCTGTGAGTGAGTGCCCTTGTCTGTCTTCATGGTCTGTCCAGGTGCAGTTTGACCTGCGTTTTTCATTCACAGGGTCCCCATTCATCCATCCCGCTTACCCACACGCATAGGCGCTGCGACCTGCTGGGTGACCTGCAGCCAAGCCTATCCTCAGCATCAGAGGCTCTAGGGAATACCAGGCCTCAGTTAGACTCCACGCCCTGGTGAGTGGTTCCTAACAGGATCGAGTTATGGGGTATCTACTACAGGGCCAGTGGGTTGTATAATGAAATCTTTGGTATGAAATTCAATGAAAACAAATAAAACTAATATATCCAGTTGAAAAACAATTGAAGGTAAAGTTATATATTCCAGCGTAATAAGCATGAGTTGATATTCTGACAGCGTGATCAGCAAGTGTTCTCTTTGGGCCTGATTCAGAGGCTGAAAATAAGAACTTAAAGTTACACCTGGGCAAAACCATGTTGATTTCAGGGGGAGTCAAGTTAATGTTATTCTATGCATGCAG